>JXSR01S074464.1:70173-94276 GCA_000969725.1 Ophiothrix spiculata | reverse complement strand
ATATTTGATCCCGGCCTTCTAAGAGTGTAGATTCAAAAAGGGTTACCTTTTTGCACAGTTGCATCAACAGTGGGCTATATATTGAAACTTTATACTCAGTTCAGTTCTTGATTTAATTTGCCGGTGGTGAGCGGGGGAGGGATAGACATTTTTTTCTGGGGGTCCCCCTCTGGTTACGCCACTGCCAGGTGTACACTCAATCTGCACTTAGATCGTAATATTCCCCATAACAGCTCCCCAATATCGCTCGGGTCATCATGATTCTGAGTCCTGCACTGTTCCACTAGACCACATGAGCTCTATCACAATATGAAAAACAATATGGGTTCAAATGGACCTCTTATGCACTAAATTGTTTAAAGCATGTTTTCACTTGGTTACATAACAAGTTTGTTTTCCAGACACACAGGAATCTATTAGGTCAATGCTTAAAGCAATAATATAAAGCGTTAAAAATGAAGCGCCCCCTGTCACCCATGACTTTTGATTTTTTGAGCTTATTGGGTTTGTTTTTGGTAGGTATGAATACCCTCCATACGATTTGGCTCAAAGATGCTTACTTTTTCTGTTATGGCCATTTGTTGAATTAAATTCGGGATCCCGAATTTAATTCCACAGATCCCGAATTTAATTCCATGTATTAGTATAGGAAAGCATGCATGTGTTTTTATCCATTTTTGGTGGCAAAACAAGTTTTTTCACAAAAATCCATTTGAAAACGCTTTTAGACAGTCACATTCCTCCATTTTATGCTGTTTTTACAATAAACTATTTTTGATCAAAATCTTATGGTATTGCTTTAAAGGCTAAACCATGGCACTGGCAGTCTAGCACCCTAAATTCATCATCAAATGGTTGCTATGACACACATTTCTGTCTCCGCAGATATTTCATACAAGCCGAAAGGTTCGTTGTTGTGCCCTGGTACACGCCAAATCAACCCATAGGTCGTGCTATATATGTCCAGACTATTGAGCCAACAACAAGGGTGAGCTAATCATTGGCATAGCCAGGGGAGTGCATAAGGGGCTCCCTCGCCCCAGGGGTCTATAAAGAAAAAAAAATGGGATAAAGGAAAAAGAAATAAAAACAATGGGAAACAAAAATAAAAGGGTCCAGTAGTCCTAATTACTGGAAATAATACAATTGGCGACTCGTCCGATATAGGCAGATGCCTGTAGCGGCCCCAGGACCTGTCGCCGTTTTGGAATAGGAATTATTGCGCACCCCGGGGGTAGGCATTCCTGGCTAAGCACCTACTAACATACTAAAAACATCATGAAAAATCTTTACACAACCTATGTACCTTCAACCAAAGACTTTCAATATATTAACTGTATTTAAAGTCTTTTCTTCAACCATGAAGCCTACAAGCACAAAGTTTATTTTGTGATTTACTGACCAACTCTGATGTGGATAAAAGAATTCACATTCCTTAAATGTGACCTGCAACTTTAAACATTTGAATTATGTTCCGTTTTGATGTTACAAAAATGATATCTAACTAATAGAGGCCTTTGTTTCTCATTCTATGACTAACATTAGTATAAATTTCCCCATTTAAGGTTATTTTTAGAAGAAAATTTCCCCCCAAAAAGATATTACTGACATTAATCTAAATTTCCTTTTTAGTATTAGCTTCGAAATTTGCCTTTTCAACAATTCCCTTGTTTGTTAGATTAAATAAAGAAAATTTCCAGAAATCTAAAAGATGTTATGTTAATTGGTACAAAATATCAAATTCAGGAAATATCCAGAAACATTTTGACCAGGGTATAGAAAAAAATTCAACCTTTCTGGGAACTTTTCTAGGGCTGATGAGAATTTTCTGTGAGATTTATGAAAAAATTGTTAAGATTGCTCTAAAAAATTCCTTGTTTTTGTCAGTAATTTGACATTAACCACAAATTTGCATTATTTGCTCATTTATTTGTATTTCATCATTCAATATTGCCAGAAAAACAATCATCTGTCATCAGAAATTTTTGTTATTATTTGATTTTATATTAGTATTTTTTTAAGCTTACCGATTTTTTCTGGGACTTAAAACTTTTTCTTGGAACGGTGCGACTGCGTTACCGCGGATTTCGAGGCCCTGCGATACGCAGTGTGCAACTTGACAAGATTAATGAATGTGTGTAAGTTACCAACTGTCCAATTAGATTTACAATTTCAACGCATACTCAACGCAGAGCATATGAATTAAAGGGACTAGCCCAGATTCCACTTAGAATTAAAAACTAAATTGCACCTAATCCGATGCCTGAGGCACCGTACTTAAGTGATTCACGTTTACACAGCTACTATCATAGATAACCATATTGGCTTTTTAAGCTAGGGCGCGGTGCTTTACCTACAGAGAGATAAAGATCAATGTCACTATAAACACACTACGAGGTTACACAGCCAAGTTTAGAGGCTTAAAACTTAACTTTTTTGCTTTTAAGAAAATCAAGGCATTAAAAGACTATGTTAAGTATTACTGTCCATTTTCTGATTGACCATCGTTAATTTAGAAAAGCAATAAAAGATAACATTAAAGCAATACTATAAAGTGTAAAAACTGAAGCGCCCCCCTGTCACCCAAGACTTTTGATTTTTTGGTCTTATTGGGTTTGTTCTTGATAGATATGAATACCCTCCAAACGATTTGGCTCAAAGATGCTTACTTTTTCTGTTATGGCCATTTGTTGAATTAAATTCGGGATCCTGAATTTAATTCCATATGTATTAGTATAAGAAAACATGCATGTGCTTTTTATCCATTTTTTGGTGGCAAAACAATTTTTTTCACAAAATACACTTGAAAACGCTTTTGGAAAGTCACATTCCACCACTTGATGCTGTTTAACTAAAAACCATTTTGTATCAAAATCATATAGTATTGCTGTAACTTACTTATTTAAGAACCATTCTGATTAGCCAGATAATAAAAATGCTTCCTTCTGTAACCAACTGCAATCAGGGTTAAAACAAAATATCTGACCAACTAAAAAATATGATTTGACTATTCAAAAGCTGATATCACCTCTCCATTCAACAGGTAGTTCTTCTCAAGGGTTAAAAATCTGTGCAATGTACTTCATTACAGGATTAGCATTAATCTTTAATTAATCCTTTAATTAGTCCTTTTAATCATCAGCCATACATTGATAGTTTTCCAGATCTGTGCATACTGACAACACCCAACTCATTTAAACAAAGCCTTTAATTAAAGATAAGACAAACTTTAAAATTTGTTGGTTTAATTAATAGATTTTTAGGCAATTCAAAATCTATGAAAATGGCCTTTTGAACAGGGACAGCTCGCTAGTCTGAAAACTCGCTAGTCCGAAAGCTCGCTAGTCCGACGGCTTGCTAGTCAGACAGCTTGCTAGTCCGATATTGATATTTTCCCCATTGAAAAACATATTTGGACTAGCGAGCCTTTGGACTAGCGAGCTGTCGGACCCCTTTCGAACAGGATCCCTGATTAGAAATCTGCTTTCCCAAAGGAATTTTTCAATGATGAAATTTTGCTCATAATAGCAGACTATAATTACAAATGTTTTGCAGAATTTTTTTAAAAAGTTGTTTTGTTTCGTTTTAAGGGACAAAACAAAATTTGAACAGCGCCATCATTTTACCAGTTTGTACTATCTCAAAAACAATGTGACTGACTTGAATTTGTTTGCACCAAAAAAGGCACAACCCTTACCTTGACAATTACATATTGGGTTATGTTGCATTTTTGAGCTACGCACAAAAAACAAAATCCAGGGTCCAAATGGACCCCCTTATGCACTGGTGTTAAGGCAAGTAAAAGAGTTTCTTTGCTTGATTTCAACTTTTTAGTTCGATTTGCTATCTTACAAGTTACATTTTATTTTTAAAAACCTATTGTGATAAAAATCTTCTTGCATACGTTGAAATACCCATGAGGTGAATATTTCAAGTAAAATCTTGACCCATATATTTCTTGTTAGTTATCCCTTTGGTCATTCACAATCAATACAATGTCTTCAGTTGATGTTGTCTAGACGATTGGATATACATGTATGATGTATTTGGATGTGGACTAAATACTCAAGAATTTTACAGACAATTGATTTGAAGCTATGATGTCAAGCCACTATCCACTAAACAGATAAAGCAAGTTAAGTTTAATGTATGATGAGCTAATGGTCTTGGTGCTTAAAATCAATCATACCCAGACTCTCAATATTCATGGTGCACACTTTTTGGTTTTTACTGACAAACCATAAACAATCTGGACAAACAAAAGGAGACTTATTCATTAGCACTATGCCTTTGTGCACTGTAAGCTGTGCCCCAAATGAAAGGTGGAGCATAATGCACTTCCAAACTATGTAGCAATAAGAGTAAAGTTTCTCGCACAAGGACACTAAGAGAAGTGACAGACTGGGACTAAAACCCAGAACCTCTGTATTGCATACTTGCCAACATTCTAATTCCAGAAAGAGGGACAAATGAGAGAAAATGTTTAAAAAGAGGGACATTTCCGAATTTCCTATACATTACTATGTAGAGATATTTGCAAAAAGAGGGACACCTACTAAAATCACAGCAGTTAGTTTAATTCAAAAGAGGGATGTCCCTCCAAAAGAGGGACAGTTGGCAAGTATGGTATTGGGAGTCCCAAGCTCTTAAACACTTTGCCTCGCTCCCTTCCACCTACACATCATTTATATTGGAAGGCAGGGCTAGAATTTCGGCGCGAGTCCACTAGCGCAAACAAAACCACAGCGAGTCAAGCTAGATTCTCGTAAACTGTAATATATTTCATGCAAACTGAATCTATAGAAGAGTGTCCAAAGACTCACACAAACTGTATCCAGGGAGAGTCCACCTGGACTCGCGCAAGTGCAAACGAAATTCTACCCCTGGAAAGGGTTCACAACTCTAGATCTTCTCATACAAACAAGTCTTAATATGTTCCTGATACTCTGTACAAACACAAATAAAGGGGGCCGCCTTTATATTTCACAGGTCAGAGTGCCCATATCTCTTACAAAGCGTTTGGGCAAGGCTCCAAAATTTATTTGTTATATTTGCGGTGTGGGGTTCGCCACACCTCCTTCCTCAAGAGTCTGTTACCTTCCCAGCATTGAAGAATGCCGGTACCCATTTGACACCTGGGTGGAGAGGAGCATATGAGGGTAAGTATCTTGCTCAAGGACACTGCACACGCCACCCACCAGATTCGAATCCAAGACTCAATGCCCGGTGATTAACAGTCGAGGACTTATCCGCTAAACCACGCATGTCTCCTCTAAACATACTATGTGATACCATTACCCACTCCTTATCAACTGGATGCAGAAGAATATTGTTAAGAATCTTGCTCAGGGACTCACCACAAACATAGTCGTGGGTAGTCTTGAACTCACAACCATATATAACTTTAACGCTCTAACCACTGCTGTCCCAAACCATGCAATAATAAATCACCTTCAAACATTTTGCCAATGAAAACTATGCATTTAACATATGATTCCAAAGCTGACAAACAAATACCTCATAATTCAAGTCAACCTTAGACCTTCTTTTATTCCTCCTCTGTTTCTTCACCAATTCTTGCGTCTGATAGGAGCTCTCGACGTAAGCTGACTTTGGTCTCGCCGGTACATTTTCACGAAGCAGTCCCTGAGATTGTGTAATCAAATCCACATCGTAAAGTTTGTCAGCTCCTTTGATTAAATTCTGCCATGTGTCAAGGTGGTTCCTGAATCCCTCAATAAGGGAAGTTCTTATTCCTGCTTTGCCATTACCGGGCGATAACTTCTGCCATACATCCATGCTGCAGACTTGTTTTATTTACCACTATGTTTACACACCGCGGATCCTGTTGCGACTGATGTCGTTCGACAATCTGACAATCTATATCCTGTGATAAACAATATCCTTCGTTGTAAACACAAACTGCTGATATTCTGAATACCCTTCTAATCCAAATCCAGTACAAGAATCAAGATACACTTTATGATAGTATGACAAGTAAATTCCAACTAATTAGGCTCAGCAAATTGCTCCTCCGTCCGTTCGATATATGGTCCCATTCATTCACATACGTCCACCAAGACTGGGAGGTACTGTGCCAATGGTTAACACAGGGCATATTCCGTCTTACTCAGTCAAGTCATTGCATATTAGTAAGCTCAAGTTAAGTAGAGAGAGAGCCCAGGGCGGGTACAGGGCGGCTGTCTGGTCCGAGTCCCTGGGAGAACTTTGAAAGGAAGTACTGAATAATACCCCAGTCTTAATTATTTTCACCACTATGAATATTTCACTTAACGACTTTTGTTAAATTGTTACATGTAAAACTAAATTAATTCTGATCTATTGCTAATATCTTTATCCACTTGTGTGATTAATTCTGCGATTTTTACTTAACCCCTAACTACTAGGCTTTAGATGTATTGTACAAAGCTGTTAGTGCCAATTTTCATTTCAAAATCTTTGCTATTTCCGCAAATGTTGTTTTGAATGTTCCTAGTTATGTTTCGGTGTGATTCATGGTCCGTCATCAGACAATAAGCTCTGGACATCTTGTGATTGTGACATTAGGCCAACACACTGATCGCTGGGATTCTGATAATCGCAAAACACAAGTAGGTCATAAGCTAGGTAATGCTGGGATGAAATTTGGTATCTATCCAGCGAGGACACGTCTTACATCATTATGACGGTTAAGTATGATTACTTGCGGCTGAAGATGACACATGTGCAAATAGATATTTTTGCCTTTGCTGGCGCTCTCATCATTTTCCTTGCTAAGGAAGTTAAAGGTACCTATTTTTTCTGATCTGGTGACAAATTTAACAAACACTTTTTTTCAAATTTGAAAAAAGGGTCATCACCTACATAAAGCAATTGTGAAGTTTCATTTGCATGCCTTGAGCAAAATTAACCCTAACCCTAACAAATACCAAAAAATCCCATTCTGAAAAGTTAGGCAAATCGACTACGTCCAAATACGGCATAGACCGTAGTTAATAATGATCATGAAATCGCTGCCATGGCAGCGCCTGATCGGTGGCTTGACATAATGATAATTGGTTTGGGATCCGGGAGGTACCGGATTCGAACACAGGTGGAAACCCGACATTTTTGACTTGCAAATTTCTGAGGAGATAGTTTCTGAACGGAAAAGTGGGGTAGGGAGTTAGGGTTAATGCTGCAGGCAAATATGTGTCTGAGCGTGGCCCTTTATATAGTGACTGAATTTGTCTATACATAAAATTAACCCTAGCCTGCCTGAACCATACAATGACCATACAATAAAATTTCCAAGCACACAACATTGTATGCTGAACTGCATGGTGTAGGATTACAAGCACAGTCCTTGCAGGTTCAAGTTTAAGTTCATGCATGGCTCACACACAAACCTTGTGTGTTTTGCTGTATGGAACAGGTCTGAATAGCTTGCCTGTGTGGTGTAGGATCCTATATGCACTTTGGTCTGCCATGTTAGGTTTAAGTTTATGCTTGAATTTGAGACTATAGTTAAACCAGAATTCTCTTCACATTGCGATTTTAACCTGTAGACTAGCAAGAGAGACAATGCAGTAGGCCTATAATTTGATAACCTTAAGACCAAATTGAAGGTCATCCAAGCAATATTCAGTTAAAATAAATTGGATTCGCACAGCGTAGTGTAAGTTTCAAGTCCAAGCAGGATTAAGTAAGCCGAAATATAACCACTAAAAACTCAACGGTTGTATTCCAAAGTTTTAGACTCTGGACTGGCAAACTGAATTGCATCTTACTGCGCTTAACGCTGTACAAAAAAAATGTAGGATCCTATTTTAGCATGTGTTAAATTTACTTTTAACTAATTGACCTTGACCTTTGAAATGCATTGTGCAAGGTTTCAACCTTGGCTTGCCTCTCTATAGGCAAAAGGAAGTCTGTAACCCTGGGGATGAGGCTGTAATGGAATATTGGTACACCAATTAATTTTACATTTTATGCCGTATCTCTGAAACTATATAAAGAATATGGAGGTTAAATTTTGAATTTACAATCAGAAAAATATGGCTTTCATTTGGCATCAAAAAATATACCACTTCTGGTTGAGCCCTGGGGGATGAGAATGTGATCGGAACCTACACCTACAACTTAAAATTTGGTTCATAGACTAGAGACTAGCAAAATTGACCATAAATCAAGATATTGAGAATCAATGTGAACGGGACTTTTTGAAATGACAAGGAATTTTGATTCATCAGCTTGAGGTGTTACTAGTCCTTTCAGCTGATGTGACATTCAAAGTTCAAAACTAGGGACTCAAAACATAAACACAGACTTCTCTGCCATCAGTTTTCTCTGAAGGTTTCATTGTATTTATTATTAACAATAACTGATCCAAATCTCACTAAAACTCACTCAACAAAATCACAAAATGAAAAGTCCAAATACGTCACAGACGGTGGTTATGCAGGGACCAAATCGCTACCCCGGCAGAGACTCAGTGGTGGTTTGCTATGGGTACATTGTACATGTATAACTGGCTTCGGAAATGGGAGGTCCCCGGTTTGAACCCTGGTCAAAACATGTGTTTTTCCCCCCCCCCCCCCCCCCTTTGCGAGGAGAGACTCATACTGATCCACAGCGTTATTTTCTTTATTTCACTACCAATTTTTTTAAGCTTACAAATGTATGTGGTTTCAAACTATCACTTTTTAGTTTCCATAATTCCTTCAGTGTGTCTTAAAGGTCTCCATTTTTAGATGAAATTACAATTATTCAGTTTTCAAATCTTTAGGTTGATTCACTTAAGTATATACTGCCTCGTTTTGCGTTATACTGCCCTCAGCTCTTTTTCCTTAAAAATAACGTGAGTGGCGTGTGTGTAATAGAAAGATCGCTGTACAGAATAGTGAAAGATTCGGAGCAATATTAAGCTTTTTACAGTGATTTTTGCCAACAAGTCTACATAAGTTCCTCTTGAGGCTAACTAACCTAATCTCCTGGAAGGCGAACGTGGCTGGAAGAAAAGGTGCTGGAAGGTGATAGAAAACCAAGGAGGTAAAAGCTGTTGAACTGTTATGATTATTTGAACATTATACTAGCTGAATATACATTTTATTAAAGTTTATCAACTGTTAAAACTGTTAGAATTCATGTTTTCATATACGTCATCCAAAAGGGGTATGTATACTTATCTGAATCACCCTATATATACTTGGCCATGGTTTTGTGCCAAACACTTACCAGCCACGGATCCAGGGGGGAGCGGAAGGGGCGGGCGGGTGCCCCCCCCCCCCCCCCCCCACCCCCGTAAAATTGGAAAAATCCTGCAAAATCAGCCTAATTTGGGTCAATTTTTTGTTATAAAAGCTAAAAAAACACACTCTCCGCCCCCTGTAAAATTCAGATCCTAGATCCGCGACTGCTTACTCTGACGTTTTTACATGTAAACGTACTTTAAACTTAACTTTTACATTATCAAATAAACAAAGTCCATGATACCAGAGTGTAAGATTAAGCAACATACACTGCACTATATGATATCCAGTACTGAGAACTCAAAATAAAAAAATCTATTTACTGATGATAAGCTTAATGAAACACACCCACATATAACAAAATTCACAATGGGATGACGATACATAAACTTGACATCATCCAAACTTCACTAAAGCCCTCTTATCTCTAAATTGAATCACCAATTTCCTAAACAATTATCAACCGTGCGTTAACCAAATCCCTATGAAATTTAGCGAGCATGAAATATGGTTTCTTTTGCCAGGTACGGTAACACCCAATTGACCATATCGTTACAGGAGAGGCACCCGGGGGTACTCAATTTTGAGATATGTGCCACCAAAAAGACACCGCATTTTTTTTGCTTGCTCTAAACGAAAGTCCCCTATTTTTATCAAATGTCACTCAATGACCCCCTATTTTTAAAACTTCCTTGTCACTAAAACAACCTTCGTCACTCAAAGACCCACCAGTTTCTTAATTTGATGAAATTTTTCGTAGATTGTCTTTTAAGGCGCTACAGAGTTTTGCTCTTCTTAATTGCTCTCCTCATTTGCTCTGGGTGAGCAATGTGGAGCTCCTCTTAGAATGTGAAGTTTCCCATCTTTATTGCTATAAGCCTTTGTTTTGCTCTTCAAATGCTCACCTAAACAGCTTCAGGAGAGCCATTTAATGCTCCCTAGTAATTTTCAAAAGACAAAGCCTGTAAATTTGTAGAAACTTTCACAAAATAATCATCTAAAAACTTTGCAAACCCAGAAAGACCCTACTTTTTGGTGAATTTTGCCCACTTTTTTGCACTTTGTCACTGAAAGACCCCCTTTTTAGACACAATTTGTCACTGAAAGCCCCCTACTTCCGAGGTGCTCGGTGGCACTCGTACAAAGTCCATGATACCATATGTGAGTTCCCCTCGGCCCCCAGAGTTTGTTACAAGAGAGGCGATTGTCATGTGAAGAATTCGGGTACCTAATGAACTGGGTGTTGGCTTCCGCTTGCCACATCCTCCTCATACTCCTCAATAGGGGGAACTGGGGCAACTTGGAACTTATGGAAAATGTTCAGCTTTGGGTGAAAGAATAAATGAAATATGTACTACCCAAGGCCTTGAACTTTGAAAATACCTGGGGCCCGTTTCATAAAGATTTGAATCAAGCGTACGTTTGATTTATCAAGCGTAAAATAGGTTGATAGAATTTGTAAATTCACGTTTGATATCAAGCGTACGCTTGATTCAAATCTTTATGAAACAGGCCCCTGGTGTGCTACAACTTGCACTTCTCAGGATATTCAGCTGCTGTAGGTGTGTATTTTGTACCTTATTGTGTATAATATTACCAGATTTAGGTGTGCTGAAAATCACACTCCTCAAGATCATTTTAGGTGTGTGATGGTGTGCTATTGCACTCACATGCCTCAAAATACAAGGCCTGCTACCCTAACAGGTAATTTCTAGGTCAGTGAAGTCAAGATGTGTTTTTCCAATTTTAATTTAGAATAATTTCTGATAATTGATAAAATGACTTTTCAATGATATTTTAAAATTTCTTGTGTTTTTAGTCAATATTTAGTCTATTTGATGAAAGTATGCAAGTCGGAATGAAAAGAAGCATTTTTGAAGTTGGTTAATAACTATAGTAAAATTAAAAAACACAGAAAAGTCATTTTTGGTAAACTGGAATTAAACAATGCTTTAAATTAGACTGCATCTAAGATAGTATAAAAATAGGGACATGCCACAAATTTGTGTAGGCTCTTTGGTATGAATTTCAATCGGACTCTTTCCTTCAAAATTTGGTAATTTAATGTCTACTTTTAAAATGTCGCCAAATGGCACAATTTGGTAAATTTGTTCACATTTTTTTATTTTTTGGCCGAGCCACCTGGTGGAGACAAGTGTCCTGTAAGGGACTTGGGACCCAATGAACAATTTGACAATTTAATCTTTGAAACTTTAAAATTTAATTTGACCCCAAGGGAAAGGTCGGCCGACGGGGTCACCATTGACACTTTTGATCGCTGGTCCGAGACAAACAATTTGACACCTTAATCTTTGGAATCGGATAAAGTAGAAAATGTAACCCCAATTCAACCACAATAGGTTAATGTTTCAAATCATATGAAGTTGTAGTATCCATCTGCAAACAGCCTATTGCAAGATAATGCCATATAAATTAGGCCAACTTGATGATATTGATCAAACAAAGTTGCTGCTTAATTCAAAATTTGCACCATCATCCAAATCGCTGGGATTAATATTACACACCCAAGAAATTTTGTCAGTAGTCATCAGCTCAAAGCATTTAGGATCTATTTTTAGCATCTATTTGGGAACACCCATTATTCATTTTTTTTTTAAATCATTACGAATTATATGATGTTAATGGTCACTTTGATGGCCCTTGTGCATTACATGTCGTCATGTGAGTGCAAGAAAGTCGTATCTGCAATGGCTGCCCTAAGTTATATTTATTTAACAACTTGTCACAAGAATGTGAAAGCACACATTAAAGTCAATTTACTGGAAATAATGAGTCTAGCATGGATGATCAAAAATGGTTACGATAACAATTTTATGATAAAATGTGAATTTTAATTCAAAGCAAATATTAATTATCAATTTTTTAATATTTGAAAATGTGGGGCGGGTGACACATCTGTGGTAGAGCCATTCTACAAAGCTCTCTAAATAAAAAAATGAACAAAATAAAGATGGAACATCGAGAAATACAACAAGCTTTTTCTTAAAGTAGACATGGATGGCTGCTGGATCTTTGAAAATTTCCAAAGAAACAGTATTTCAGGGCATTTTAATCCCAATTTTGATTTGAAAATCAAGAATTTATCAATAAAAGAATAAACTGTTCATTTTCTTCTGATGAAAAATGTATTGTTTTTTCAAAGGTGTCTGTTTCCAACTATTTTCTTCACAAAATTTATATGTCAAGACCGCTCGGGCGCAAAAAGTCAGTAACCATAAGGGTAAGCTTACATAAGGGTAAAAATTGCCTGTCGCCTGCTTAAGATAAAGCTTGATTATGATTACATGTATGAAGAACTCTACATGTAGGCCTATACAAGTTGGGGAGTGAGCTCTACTAAGCCACCCTGCTCCCTTCAAATGGTCTATGGGAGCTCATTTGATAGAGTGCCTTACATGTTGTACATGATATGGTATTAACATCAAATTTCAAGATAGCTCCCCCATTGCTCCATCAAAGAAAGTTTTTAGGTGAGCTTTTAATAGAGCCCCTGCAAATTTTAAATGGAAGTCCCTGAGAAAATGATGATGATCAGCATCACCACACATTACAATGTATATTCACTTCAATCACTTGCCATTTAAACAAAACTGAACCAAATGTATACAGGGCAAGGTCAGAATTAGTAGCTTTCGTTTGGCCTCTGCTTATTCCGTCCTTCTAGAGTCGCTGAGGAATGTCTGGTTAGAGTGCACCTTCCTTGAGATGTGGCATCAGTTAAGAGTGGCATGGTCTGGTCAGAGCCTTCTTGACATCTTACACCCTCTTTATCTTTTAACTTTAACTTTTATTAGGGTTTTACGACACATCAACACTTCTGTGTTATTTAGTGTCAAAACAGGTTTTTTCCCATCTTTATCACAGTATTCCAACTGGTTTAGTGCCAGACCTTAGGGCATAAGATTAAAGGAGTCTGGAACTAGATAGGCCTTCGGCCAATTTTCCAGTCCTCCTCCACATTGTTGTTTCAGTTGTACAGCTGTATATATATTCTCTTAAATGTTGTTATCATTACAATTGTGGAAAAATGTTATGTTATGTTATGTTATGTTATGTTATGGGTCTCAGTCTGGACAGAGAGCTAGATGATTTGGAGGCAACTGTATTCAGTGCCCAAACCACTTGAGACGCTGATTTTCAATTCACTTAAGAATGGGCTTGGTTCAAACTATGTCTATGACTACCTCATTTCTGATTTTGTCAGATCACATCTGGTTTTGTTGGTTTCTGTTTTGTAGCAAGTTAAAGAATCCATTTTTTTACACTAACTGAATAGAGGAGAGTCCAAAGAAGACAGGGAGGCACGTAGATCTATGCTGAGAAGCTGTAACTTGTAAGTAACTTTTACCAAGCACTAGGGTTTAGCCAGGATTTGAAAGTAGGGCGTCCAAATTCTCGGCCGGGCGAACAGGCCGGCTTCAATCATAACATTGTGACGTCAGCATGATTAATATTCATACTTGACAAAGAAGTCGAGGATTATAATGTTCGCGCTATTTTGTAAACATGGCGACTCACTGCGGAACCAACGAAAAAAAAAACGCGATATAAAGCCCATTTTAAGTTCACAGAGTACAATAAATTGATCAGATTTTGTGATGATGATGATTATTGAAGATAAATTCAAACATTTTGACGGCCTCTAGGACAGCTTTATCATTTTCTAGGCCGTCTTTTATCGTGACAGGCCGTCCAAAAGACGGCTTGACGGCTCTCTGGCTAAAAGCTTGACCAAGCATCTCCCATTGGAGCTTGAGCTGTCATGGTTGCTTGAATTTCCCTTAAAACAGGTCAACTTCTTCAAAATAGGATGTGAACTGCTGTCTTGACAAGTTGTCAGCATTACATTGTTGTCGTTAAATAGATTCATTACGTTTGTGTAAAATCAAAAGGCCAGTGAAAAAAGATTCACTAGATCGGAGCGTAGACATTCGGAAAAAGAACAAACTAAGTCCGCGATCTCAGATCATGTCGCGAGGGCAAACCACGTTATTGATTGGGATAACCATAAAATCCTCGGCAAAGAACACCACAAGAAATCTAGAGAAATTTGTGAAGCTATGGAAATACGAAAGAGGAGGAACAAGACCATGAACAGAGAGGAGGGGACATATTTTCTCTCTCACGTATATGATCCGCTTTTGACTGGGAAGAAGGCTACATCATCGATCAAGAAAATCGATCCGATGGAAGTTACCCGGGAAAGTGGATCAGATGACCAGATCTGAAAAAGTCCTCCGAAGTGAAGGACGAAATATCATGTGAGTTTAAAAACTAATTCACTGGTTTTGACAAGCAAAATGTTTCATCTTCTTATTACATTGTTGTGTTTACAATTTTTTGTGTTTTGCTATTAAAGTGTTGATGCATTTAACCTAAAAAAGTCCCTGGAAAATCACAGATCAAGGAGAATCCAAAGGGACTGATAACCTTCTGTGAATTTCACATTGCATATTCCCCAAAACATTCAATTAAACTGTGTGTGATTTCCACATGGCTCAACAACTATGTCCGATATTTCCGTGTCAATTGCTTCCTAGGAAGTAATTAATTTTCTCCAAGTGAGAAATATTATTCAAGAGCACATTATGGTTTCATATTTGATAGTATACAAATATTAACTGCTTATGAGTGTGATGGTAAAAATGTTTGATCCCGAATTGAAAATTGATTGAACAATCATATGTTTTTACCATCACACGAATATACGCATTTCATATAAATTGTTTTATATAACTCATCTATAGATTCTGGTCATTTGATACACATTTAAACTATTGTACTTGTCCATTACCCATGTAGCAGAAAGCAATAGGTCCCTACTACTGTAGTTTTCAATCCAGTACAATAAGAGAAGATAAACTATCAAACGGATGAAAGTGATAGTAAAGACTAACAAACAGATGATAGCGACAGTAAAAATGACTAGTCGTCATGTGTTACAATCTTAATTACCAATCAAATGACTAGACTCTATGGATGAGTTTTAAAATAGTATACACTCGTGTTTTTGACAAATTGAACTTGCACTAGGCCTATGAAACTATCATTGATAGATATTCAAACACGCCACAGAGTTGTTCATCATGAATCAACAACGATGCATCCATGCGTCTTCATATTTTTATCGCGCGAGGGTGGCTAAAGCCACCCGAGTGTGATAAAATTACATTGACACATTAGATCAGAGTCAAAGTTGTGTAATGGTCTATTGCTTGTGTGTGAATGCATACCAAAACAATAAAGTCTTTTCTCTTTTAATATTGATCATACACACTCTTTTGTTGAACTCTTTTCAACATTAAAATCTCATGTAGTGTATACCTCACCTGCCTTTCGGCTTGAACGACTTGACTGGGGGGGGGGGGGGCTAACGCACCAGAGTCTCCTTGCATAGTCACTAAAATTTATTGACCAGTGGTCTATACTGAGTCAATGATTTAGGATAGTGGAATATACAACAGGTGAGGGTCGCAGGTGCGACTAGGTGCTAGACCAATGGTACCAAGCAAAAGTATCACCATTATCATCTGCTTACCAATAATAAATGCTGCACAGATTGTCAGTGTTCCATTGCTTGTACTGATACCAGTAAATCAATATAGAGTAGGGAAGGCCTATATAATAATTAAGTAATAATTGATACCAAGTTTTGTTGATTATATGTACATACCTCTCCATATCGATTAAGCTTCTCTTTACCACGTTTTTTACCAGTAGTGAGCATATTTGTTAATAATCCCATGATAATATATTCCCTGAATCCTGGCGTTAAAACTGCCTCACTATAATGTAATAATCCAAGTTTCTAGTCCACAAAATGGTTCTATAGGCCTATCAAATGTAAACACCCAATGTAATGAGGTGATCCACTCTAGGATAGATCCAACAGTATTTCCTGATAACAACAATCAGCGTTCCTTTCCTTCCTTTACAAAACAATTCCCTGTTTTCAATGAGTTCACAAAACTTCTACATTTTCAACTGATTTGGCAATCAATCCGTTGATTAAATCATCAAATCCAAAACAGGATGTTAGCATAATCCTATCGCATCATTTTTTCAAGTTCAACTAATTAGGCGTAATTGACAGATCTATGTGTAGTGCGTGCACAGTTATCATCTGACCCATCATGAATCGTGTAAACGTTGGACATTGGACGTAACAACGTGGGGTTGGGGCAATTAGCTATAGGCCAACAACGTGGGGTTGGGGCAATTAGCTATAGGCCTATTAATTATGTCCTAGAATTGACCAATACTGGTATACATGTATCAGGGACCTAAAGTATATATTTTCCAAAAAGGATAAAGTATACTTGCATCTAAAAAGTTATGAAGGACCTCAAGGCATTATGATGTAGGTACCCCCTTGTAATTTATGTAAATGGTTTATCACCACATGCATCACTAAAAATGTATGTTAACATAAAATATCTAATCAAGTATTTACTTTAGCTAATTAAGAGTCGTTGGCTTCATTTACAGTTGAGTTCAAAGTACATAATCCAGAAGCTCTATCTCTATGGTAATCAATGATGCCGATATCAAACTCTACCCTTTGGACTTAGCGATCGGATAACGCCTTTAGTCAAACAATAGTGGTTGTAATGTACAGTGACCACGCCAATCAGCTGATTAATATTTATCAGTCATGTGCATTTGTTGTCACATAGGTATAAAAATGATATACATGTAGGCCTTAGGATTTTATATCATCTGGGGGACAGTCCCAATATGCTACCTAATAATGCAAAGAGTCATTTATTGGAAAAGTTCAAAATCATCCTCAAACTTTTTCCAAACATTTCAAGGTTTTTTCATCCTTTGCAATGTAGGGATGCTACTCGGATTGCATCATTTATTTATCTGTGCTGTGATTACTTGAAATTGCACATGACAAAAATACTGGTTCTCCTGGCCAACGCGATCCAAAAAATGTAGATGTTTAAGGAGAAGGAATGCATTGTTTACGAATGAATGATGATGCAAATTTTCAGCCTAGCTTACAGCTTGACCTCATATGACCTTTGACCTCATCAACATATGAGGGTTCTTATACTATATCCTAAACCCAAGTTCAGTTCCATTCGGACTTTAACTTTTCAAATAAGGCCAAATTGAAATGTTCAGCCTATTTTACAATTTGACGTCATATGACCTTTGACCTTGGTATGTGACCTTTCACCACATTAACATATGAGGGTTCTTATATTATATCCATAAACCAAGTTTGGTTCCAATCGAACTTCAACTTTTCAAATGAGGCCAAATTGACAATTTCAGCCTATTTTGCAACTTGACCTCATGACCATTGACCTCAGTATGTGACCTTTGACCTCATCTACAAATGCAGGTTCCCATGTCCCAAGTTTGGTTGAAATCCACCGAAGTATGCAGAAGTTAAGGCAAATGTCAACCACTTTCACAACACCGACGATGATGCAGACAACACTGGCATCCACTTTCTATGCCATTAGGCTCTTCGCACTTAATATTTAGTTTCCTGTTTCCGCCCGCCCCAAATATCCAAAATTCCCAAGTAATTCATTATTTGAGATGGTCTCATTATTTTTTAATATTCTAAAAGACAAAGTATTTATGGCTCAAAATAACAGGCATATCCCAAAAGTCGATATAAAACTGTTTACATGGGAAGGGTGCATGGCACATGAGTAATAATGAAAATGTTGGCATTTCATGTACTCAAAATAGCTGATGCTCATGGCAAATAATTTTTGACATTTTTATCGCCCAAAATTGAAAGTTGAAAATGGGAAAAAATGCAGTGCATAATGTTTCTCTGCATAGAAAACCACAAAAAATGACTGGTAGGCCTATGTGATTTACTGTACTGTATGGATCAATTGAATTATCTCACACATTTGGATCCTACAAAAATAATGAAACTAAAAATTGAGTGCGAAGGGCCTTAAATGATTAACCCCCTTCTACTTTTCAAGCCAGGGGGATAAAAATGTACATGTAAAATACAATAGTTCAAATGTTTAGTACATGTAAATACAACAATGCATTTTGTAAGCTTTTGTGAAATATTTTGTTAACCCATTACTGATCACAGTTTACATTGTAACTTCCAAACAACAGTTAACCAGGCCTGGGTTTCAAATTTAATGTACATGCCTATGTAGGATCACTGATGCTTGTGACAATCTATACATGTACATGTACTTGTACGTTTTCTGGTCTGCTGATCAGAAACTCCTCTGAAAATTCACTCAATTGTAACAATAATCAATAAATGACACATGTAGTCCACTGACATTACGTCAGTTGATCAACCTGCCGGTGAAATTGAGGTCATATATTTTGACTTTCAAATTGAGGTCACATTTTGACTTTCAAAATGCAAATTAAAAAAATAAAACAAAATGTTTGAGATATGAACAATTGAACGCCATGACATGTATGATGAATTCCCAGATATAAATGGGTTTGCTAGGTTTTCGACTAATTCACAAACTGTGTGTTTGGAAGGTGCTCACATTCAATTGTCCCTTTTGCTATAATTGTCCATTTTTTGTATTGAAGTTTCTGCACATACGGTGCAGGGTTGATGTTTTTTTAACTGCTAACTATCAAATCTTGCCACCAGAAAATGTGTGGTATTGACCTAAAACTTCCTGGCACCTAACTCAAAAACGCTTTCACGGAAAAAAAAAATCAAAATTTGGAATACAAGTTTTTTTCATCATTCTGCACATTCTGTGAAATTTTAAACAAATTCTGTGCAGGACACCGTAGCCGTTAGAACCACCTTAAGCATGTCTACACAGACCACTAAGTCCACACTACAAATTCAGCTGAAATATTGAAGCTGCTCAAAAAATTTCATATAAGAAGCAAGGAAAATTTCTCAGAAAATATGTGCCATTCACTCCACATCACCATCTTCCTGATTAGATGTATGGACAATGCATATAAACATCAACTGCTGCCTCAGCCCCAAACAAATGCATGCCCTGAAAAATGCAACAACCACCATGTTCCTGGTTTAGTTACCAAAGCCAACCACCACCCACGTGTCATCGGAACCACCCATGCCTACACCAGATTTGCCCACCCCTGCAACTGTGGTCACACCTCCACAAAGACCTGACCACACACCGGGCACCACAGGTACTTGTATGCGCTTGCTTCCCCACAGCTAGTGCTCCTGATCAAAAAGAAGAAAGAACACAAGATCACACCCTACATGTACATGCATGTAGATAAGGCCGAAAAAAAAAATTGTTTGATTGGCGTAACATAGAAAAAAAAATAGGGTAGGTAGGTCGGATTTTTTTTTTTTTTTTTAATTTTTTTTTTTTTTCTAAGTCTATGTTTCACATACAAGAACACAAAATATATGGCACAAAAACATCTTCACTTTTTCTGTAACACATCTTTTATTTGTCATTTTGAATGTCCTGCAAGCCATATCTTGGGCTCCCATGAATCGATTCCCATCAAATTTGGGATTTAAAGGTTTTTTACCATGCTCAAAAAAATAAAAATATCTAGGGTCGGTGGTAAAATTAGGGTAGGTCGGGTTACGCCAATCATACAATTTATTTTTTTAGGCCTAAGCGGTCTTCCATTCGATGCTCTGCCCGACTGCAGTCAAACCTATGTTTAACTACATGTAACTTGTTTTCAGTCCATAATGGACTTGGGAGGGCGTAGTGGAGTTTGTTATTAGTTTTAATGTTATTGTATTTTGAAGACATTTAGTATAGAATTAGATACATGTAGTTCCTGACATTATTTTCTTACAATCTTCCAGGGCACAGTAAAAGAATCGTTAAGCATTGACTGATCTACAACTGGTCCAGTGGAAAAACATATTGTTCTTCTCAAGATAGCAAAGAGAAAAGCAATGCTAATGAAATATCACAATTTTCAGATTCTGAGCAATGAAGGTTCAAACCAGTAAACAGTAAAATTCCAATGAAGCTTAACCAAGTAACATGAAGCACTGAGCAGTCCATGGCATGTTAATTTTGCCCCAGTCGTCATCAGAGACAGCGTTCGATTTAAGGAAAAAAACATGGTTGTCCGACGGACAACCAGGTTGTAATTTTTGGTTGACCAGGTTGTAATTTTTGGTTGTCAGTCAGAAATTTGGTTGTCCGTCAGGCGCGGCGCCAGAATTTATTGACGTAGCCTTTCAAAACTGACAAGCAAAAAAAAAAAAAAAGGTCTCCTAAGCGCACAGACAACTACGAGACACCTACTACTAAATTTTTTCAACAGCAAATTGATAAAAAGTCATATTTTTTAAGGCGATCAGGGAATTGAAGAAAAATGTTCAAAAATTTTACAATTTTATCGAAGGTTCTAGTACTAGTTTTGAAATAAACATGCTAAGAAGTATGATTATCTAACTTTGAAAAATTATGGTTGTCCGCCGGACAACCACAGCATTAATTTAGGTAGTCCGGCGCTAGATTTGGTTGTCCCGGACAACCAGAATTTCGAACGCTGATCAGAGAATTTGTATGATTTAACTTGGGTTACACCTAGCCTCAACACAGGCCTTCCAATGTAGATACATCTATAGGGCTGAGAGAATCGAGGTGAAAATATGCTAAGTTAAAAGACATGATTTGGGCATATATACGTAAAGGTTGACATTAGGCCCTTATACCTCAATATTGAGTTTCCCTTCACCCGCCCTCGTTATGATTTTGGGCATGGTTTCAAAATATTTCATTATTTTCAAATCAACCAATTACAATGATGCTTTTTTACCTTTTCTGCTATTTTAAATATTTATTGGGTGAAGTTAACTTGGTTTCTTTAAATCGGAGACAAGGTGCCAAGATATAATTGGTATTAAGTGTACAATAACAATATTTAACAAAATATCAATTATAGAAGCAAGTATATAGCAATGTTATTCCCCCAAATAGCCCAAAATAAATAATAATAGATCTAAAAATAATGAATAATGAATAATAAATAATGAAATAGTTGCCTCATTATGAGCTGAGTAAAATGTGACGGGAAACTCTCAACATTGACTTATTAAAGGGCCTTACAGGATGGAAATTTAAAATTCATCTAATTAGATTCACAATTTCAACGCGTACTTAACCAATGTTAACGCAGAGTGTATGGTAGTGGTGTAGTTTAGGACCCTGTTCATAATATGGAACGAAAGTCACTAATTCATCAAGCTAAATGAACCAAAGAAGCTAAAATAGTTAAAATTTTATCTAGACAATAACGTTGGGACCGTGTACACGTGTAAACGTTTACACGGACGGAACGCGTGTAAACGTTTACAAACTCTATCAAACGTTTAACCGTGAGTGTTTTAAGCTTGCCTTTCTGTCCAGTTTTTACTAGAATTTTAACAAAAAACCATCTCTCTATTGTGTCCTCTGTTGTATTTTCATGATTAATCATGCATCGCATCATAAAGACATCGAGAAAGCTAGCATTTTTTTAGCTAACCAAAGTCGCCGATCACCGATGTACGAAGTTATTTGGCTATCCAGGGACGTGCCTGGGAATTCCCTGAACGCTGTAGTGGTGCCGCTAAATAAAAAATCGGGATTTTCATAACGTGATACTTCAACTACAATGGCGACATCCTTGGCTGCTGCCATGTGCATGAAAAACATGAAGTTGATTGAACGTTTAAAAGCTTGTTACATTTATAAGTAACTATGTTTTCACTTGTCTTTGTGTTTAAACGTCAGTTGTGTAAATAAAAATACACCTTGCATCTAATTTAGTAATGAAATGTTGCATTTTATGAAGGATGCAAAATTCTGCAACTTGGACTACGTACGTACATACATAGAATTTGGATTGCTTTTACAGTCGCAAATTTGTGACGTTATTTGCGTGTACACGGTTACACGCCCGAATAAAAAACCGTGTACACGGATTTGTTAATAACCGTGAACTCCCAACGTTACTAGACAACAAGGTTAATATTTCGGAAGGAGGGCAGGGCTTCGAATACTGAGGGAAATTATGGGGTAAAACAACAAGGTTAAAGCAAATCGTAAAAAGTACTAAAATTGCCGATTTTTGTCCATGTTTTTGTCTCCAAACACCGCTGAAAATGCTTGCCAATTTCAGGAAACTCACCTGTATCGATGAAGCTCTGTTTCCGTTGATCGAAAATGTTGTTTAAATGTCGAAAAGATTGCTGAGTTTTCATAAAAGAGTGGGATTTTGAAGCGAAAATAAAGCCGTGATCGGCCATTTTTTATGATTGCACTCTGTCTGTATCTGTATCTGTTGTGTCGGCAGGGTAGATATCCATCTACATTTCACCAACTTCTTTTCGCGCATAACAATAAGGTATGGTTTTGGTTTTCTCGTGGAAGCAAGACGAATGTTTGAATAAAATAGACAAAAAAAAGCTAGAGTAGCTGACGGAAAGCCTCCAGCGAAGGTGCAGACACTGCGGCATCTGTTACAGTAAGACCATTCCATTCGGCGACTGTTCGTCTGAAGAATGACGCTTTGTGTACATTCAGTCTTGAATATGTCCTCTGAAATTTGAGCATGTTGCTGCTCCTAGTTCTCTGGTCACTTGCGGGCGTCAAATAGTCTGTGTAGTCTACTCCGACAAGACCTCTGGTAATCTTGTAGAGCATGTAGAACAACGCTCGCTGGTTGGTTATTCATCGCGTCGGGATCTTAACGCGATCTCTGGTTGGTTGAATGTCGCGTTAAACTACGCGGTGATCACACACACAGGAATGGAGACAATCGCGGAAGTCAGACTTTTAGGCCTAAAAATGAAGGTAAAATCGCTTTTATGGTAAGTTTAACTTGATGGATAAATTTGACATGGGATTTATTGAAAACCTTGATGATTTAGAATTATTTAATTTTTGATTTTAAAACAATAAAAGCTGTTTTGTTCCTTATTATGAAAAGGGTCCTAAACTACACCATTACCCCAATGTTAACGCAGAGTGAGAGTCACTGTATCATGTATGAATATTTTTTAACATGTTTAACAATAACAAATTAACATTCATGACATTTAGAAAATGGCAAATGCTCACCTGGCCGATTTGCATGGACATCTTTATAGCTCCTGATTCAGTTGCTATACCTTCCAGAAATGCTACCTGCTAATCTTTGTCATATTAAGTGAAAAATAATGGTACAATGGCACAGAGTTCGATTGTTTACAATCCCCAAAATACAGAAAATAAAAGCGACACCGGCAAAATAATGATAACGCCGACGTATGTACGTAGATTTTCAAGGCTTCCAAAGACGAAGATCACCACATAAAATGGCCTGTCGTATAATTGATAAATTGAAGATTACATTATTTCCATATTTCAAGAGCAAAAATGCAAAATAACAAAATAATTCAAGATCTTAGCGAATAGATAGTTGTCTTAGTTCCGCCTAATTTTCTCTCCATGACAGTCGCCATCTTGGATTTGTGTCGCAAAATAGTAGGTTGCCAGCCTATTTTTGTTGTGGTTTTGCCTAAACAATCTGTTTTTATTTTTCTGAACACAAAATCAAGTCATTCAAAAATCCCTAAAAACACAAAATATTCCTCGGGACAAATACATCCGGAAGGGGAGGGCGGAGGTGGTGGTGGTGGTGGTGGGGTGGGGGGGGGGGGGCCACAAATATGATAGTGACGTACCTGCTCCTACCGGCTTTCGAAATGTAGGGGCAACAGGTGAGAAATACATTGAAATTCATTCAGTGTAAAGGGTAAACAAAAATGTGGGTCATTTCGATCGATTATTTGGCAAGAGCGAACAGGGTCATTCTGTGTCAGTTTTGGAATAAAATAAGCCTAATTTTGACATTTGCGAAATCGCTGATCTTCGGAATTTTCGTAAAATTTT
>JXSR01S074464.1:50068-65990 GCA_000969725.1 Ophiothrix spiculata | reverse complement strand
GGTGTATATATTTTTGCCTAATTCATACTTCAAGTTGTCCCTTTTTTCAATCGACAAACAAAATGTAGAGGGTGTCTGAGGGGGATGTGCCACTGAGGGACCCACTGCGTTATAAGTTACAATTACATGGAGCGGTGATGTAAAAAAAAATGCGTTTTCGCGTTTAAATTGAACAATAGTAACCAAAAATGTGCTTTATTAACATGATAATTATGGGTTACTGTGGTAAACTCCATTGGAATGGGGTAAAATACAAAATTCTAGTTTTCTCAAGAACAACTCAACGAATTTTGCTCAAATATTCACCGATGAAAGACTAAACTATACTAATTATTATTATGAAAAAAGTTGAAAGTTTTGTCTATTAGTTTCTGAGATATGATCAAAAATAAAAGTGATGCATTTTTATTGGGACACCCTGTATAATGTTGCAGGCATAGCGTGACCACAATTTTTCAAAATACTCCAAAAGGGTGGAGGCAGGCAGTGGCGCGCCCAGGATTTTTTGAGTGGGGGGCACAACCATCAGTTTCCCCCGAATGACCAGTGGTGGCGGAAGGTTAAAATTTAGAAGGGACGGTTGGCCGGAGGAAAAATTATGTAACTTTGAATCATTCAGCACAAAATTGTTTAAAAATCTTGAAATTTGCGCAAAACTCGGCAAATTTGCACAAAACTTGGCAAATTTCGACTGAAATTGATACATGAAAGTTCGCGCGAAGCGCGCAATTTTTTTTTTACTTTTTCACATTTAAATTATCAAAAACTAAGGGAAATTCAAGGTCTCACTAGCGCACGGCAAGCTTTTCAATGATTTTCAAAACATTTAAAAATATTTTTCGTCTCTTTTCTTCTCTATTTTTTGTGTCAAGATCCCCGAATGGTCCTTTTCCTCCGACTGACTCACCAAACTGGGGGGGGGGGGGGGGGGGGCACGTGCCCCTGGCCCTTCTTTGGGCACCCACGTGGTGAAGGGTTCTGAAGCCATACCCTTTTCCCCCTATTCACACCCTAAATCGGGGTTTTATCGATACTGTTTTCACACCAGGGTTTGAAAAAGTACCCTATTTCTTGAAAATTGCCCCAAAATTGCTGTTTTATACCCTAAACGGGGTCACCTGATTCACCATTCAGTCCTCAAAAACAACCATAATCCACCTTTTTCTTGGTCTATGCCTGCAACGTTATATTTGAGTGCCCATGCAGGGAAAGAGTCCCCTTTTTCTTGAAAATTGCCCCTAAAATTACTGTTTTTTGTTAAATTGATACCCTAAACAGTGTCATCTGATTCACTTTTCATTCCTTAAAAACGACCCTATATTTTCCTGGTCACGCTATGCCTGCAACATATAATTTAAATGCTGGTTTTTTTTGTATATATTTTTGATGTGATTAAAATGCTGTTTGTTTTTGTATACAGGGTGGTTCAAAAAACTCAAAACCCAAGTTCAAAGTCATTTTTTACTTAGTAATTGTACCTCTATCAACTTCAGGTTGCAAAGGCATCATGTGGGATAGGTTTTAAACAATTCCTGCATTTTTTATCAAGTTTTGATCATTTGTTTTTAAGATACAGTCCTTTATTAGAATATTGCTTCAAAGTGGTTTGTCCACGATAGCTCCTCTCTCCTTCTGACTTTAACCCTTCAATGGATTACACAACTTTGATGTGTAATCAATTTAAGTATTCCAACATGCACGTATTGTACTGCATGTTGCGTTACGGGCGTTCCCTGCTTGAATTGAAGGCGTTTTCAATGCATCTTCCTAGCTGATCTTTCAAAAACCTTGGATGTAATCTCGTCACTTTAAAGCACCCAAAGGTGTGAAATCTCTCTGACAACGATTGGGTGAATAAATCTAACCACTCTGTTGGAAATAATTACCAAAGAAGTCAAAACAAACAATCAATCAAAATTACGCGAGCTGGAGTTCAAAGGTCACGTGTATGACCCAGTAATCTGAACTGCACCGTTACGTTGCTGAAACTGGGGCTCTACCATCTGAAGCTATATGATCAGGTACATCATTCAATTCAAAATTGATGATCGATCACTTTCATAAGATAAACATGCGTAATTAACCTGCAGTACAACACGTTTGGAACCAAATACGTTGCAGATCAGGGGGAACAGATTAAAGACAAAAACACAGAAAAGCCTTCGTGGACAAGCCACTTTGAAGGACGGTTTACATAAAGAGCTATATCTTAAGACCTAATGATGCAATTTACATAAAACTTTCAGGGATGGTCTAAAAGAAATTGACTGCAATTCCTTTGCAAATTCAAGTTGATTGAGATACAATAACTGTCCGAAAAGTAACCTTGAACTTGGGTTCTAAGTTTTTTGATCCACCCTGTATATTTTTTAGCTCACTGTATTATGCAATTCGGTCATCTGGCCGCGATGTAATCAGCGTTAATAAACCTAAACCTAAACCTATATATTTGAGTGCCGTGGGAGAAAAATAAATAAGAAAATGAAAAGAATGAATTGAGAAAATAAATAAATAAATAAATAAATAAATAAATAAATAAATAAATAAATAAATAAATAAATAAACCCTGCTTTATAAATAAATAAATTCAAAGCCTCAGTATGTATGTTTTTAACACCTGCATAGCTTTCACACATCCCCCACATTCCATATACCCGCACGTTGTATTCAAAAATTGCGCAAATTTTTCCCAGGTCAGCGTGAAGCAATCACCCCATATCCAGTGCAGCAAGGTATTGTTATTCACTTTCTCGACAGCGACAGCTGACTCAAGACGGATAAAAGTTGACTGCTAAAACAGCAGTATTTTAACCATGTTATTTCGGTTATCAACATTAAAAATGGGAACAGAATTACTGTGGCGTTTGGACAGTTGGATGAACTTAAATGACACGCGATGAACATTTTCCAGGATTTTGGAATAACTTGTAAAAGGATTTTTTGTGTGAATCGTCTCGAGCAGACGACACCTGTTTGCCACTCGTACAAAGTGTCATACGGAGTGTAGCCTAGCCTAGGCATGCAATGATGCAAACCAATGTTGACTATGAATGGATCAATGTGGAAACTCGAAATTTAGGAAACGGCCAGAAAATTTCGTCTGTGTGGTAAGTTAATAATATCTGAATTAAATATTTACTAAATTTATTATTATACCTTTGCGAAACTAAATTGTTGATTATCAAGTTTATAGTTGGAAGGTGGCAGTGGTATCGGATGGTGATGAATGTCCAAAATCAGTATCCATTTTTCCCCCTCAAATATAATGTTGCAGGCATAGCGTGGCCAAGAAAAAGGTGAATTAGGGTTGTTTTGAGGACTGAAGGGTGCAATGATCAGGTGACACCGTTAATAGGGTATCAAAAAACAGAAAACAGAATCGATAAAACCCCGATAAAACTTATGGTGTGAATAGGGGAAAAAGAACCCTCCACCCTTTAGGGGGTGTTTTGATTTTGGGTTCAAATTAGGCTACCAATTTGTGAGTAATTTTATGCCTGATTCTAATATGTGATGGCTCACCCCGAAAGGGGGATTTTGCAGATCGTATCAATTGAAATGACGCCTTGTAGAAGTTGATCAAGGCGATCAAATTTTGCTGAAAATCTGCTAAAAATTCTTATTATTATTAAACTTGGAAACTGTTTTGTCGCAAAGTCATCCATTTCGGGATGAGCCAGCACATGCTCACGTCAGTTATCAAAATGAACATCCCGGTGTAATAAAATACAGCGTCCGTGTTACTGAAATGTCCTAGCTGCTAATAAATTGTGTAGAACGTACTTGTACATGTGCGATCAATAAACCATCGATTGCGACTTATTCCGTGTAGTTCAATTAGACCCGGACGCCTGGGTATGGGGGACTTTCAGTCTCATTTAATACAGCCGGTAGTTAATTTGCAGAATTGATACAAATCATAAGGACTCCTCCTGGGGTGGGGTTATAGTCAAGTATAAATGTTGTACAAACAGTCGTGACCTCAGTTTTACAAAACACGTTTCAAAGAGTGATTTTTTCTGAACCCAAAATATACTCTATATTGGATTTCCCTATTCAAATGTTTTTGTTTACCACGTTTTAGAATACGATTCTATCTGCTTTTGCAGATAGTGATTTTTCCCCGTTTTTGGTTGATCTTTTTTTTAAAGTATGGATTATTTAGATGATCGAGTACCTCACACTTGTCAAGGAACGTTTTCTCCTCCCTATTTGATGGTCAAATTGTTTGTCCTTTTTCCAATTTCTTGAAATCATGACTTTGAACTTAGAAAATCTTGCCAAATGTTCACCTCGATTCTCTCAGGCCTATGTAGATGTAGTACATCGGAATAGGCCTGTGTTGAGGCTAGGCTACCCTAAAATGTGGAGATTTGACAAATACAGTTTTCACACAGGTTTTAATAAATTACCGTATTTCTTGAATGTGGCTGTACCTAAAACAGTGTCACCTGATTCGCACTTCAGTCCTAAAAACAACTATATTTCATGCACCTTTTCAGGCACGTAGCCAGGATTTTTTCAAGGGATGCGGATTTTCAAAATGTGGACTTTTGGAGGAAAATTTTTCGTTTTGGTTGACCCTAAACTAATTTTAGTGGTTTTGACAGTGACAAGAAAAAAAAAGTTTTCGATAGTTTTCGAAGCATTTTGGTTCTTGTGTAGATTTTTCTTTTTATTAAGAAACGACCTACATTTCCGTGTTTTTGGTGTTCTTTCGGTGGACATTTAGGGAATTTTTGTGGACCTTTTTTGTAGGTTGTCAAATTTGGGGAGGGGTGGGGAAGGTGCGACGCCCCCACCGCACCCCCTGGCTACGGGCTTTCACCTTTTCCTTGGTCACGCCTGCTTATATACATGTTTATACTTGACGCCCAGCTTGTACAACGTTTTCTGAACAGTATAAAACGTTTGACTTTCGGGCAGCCAAAACGTTTCAAAAATATGTTTCAACAACGTGAAAGTGTAGAGTTTTTTTCCACCAAAAACTTTTAAACATAACCTTATAAACCTTATAAAATGTTTAAAAACGTTTAATTTATGTAAGAAAAACCTTTCAGACTCAGACGGTTTTCTCTCGTTTTTTTACGTTTCTGAAACGTTTCTTTAAAACCATAGTTATCTTTTTACCAATTCAAAACGTTTCAAAAACGTTCCAAAAATAGGTCTGATAAAAAATAACTGTAACCATTTAAGAACCTTTCAAAAATGTTTTGTGGGCTCTTCGAAAGAGTCACAACTTAAGTTTTTTGCCCTGCCGAAGGCTTCGGTGGGGTTCTGTATCTTGTGTGTTTCTTTCTTCTTATAACCTTGTTTCTTACGTTATGTGGGCTCTTCAAAAGAGTCACAAGAGTTTTTGCCCTGCCGAAGGCTTCGGTAGGGTTCTGTATCTGGTGTGTTTCTTTCTTCTCCCTTATTTCTTACGTTTTGTGGGCTCTTCAAAAGAGTCACAAGTTTTTTGCCCTGCCGAAGGCTTCGGTGGGGTTCTGTATCTTGTGTGTTTCTTTCTTCTTATCCTTGTTTCTCTCTTCTTCGTGGTCTTGGTTTAAATTTCAAAATATTAAAAAACATAAATCATTTTTAAATATATTTTTGCAACTCATAGCTCGACCGATAAATATGCTGGGTAATTTGCAGGGGCATCGGAAGGAAAATAAAAGTGGTGCGGCCTGTAACCCATCAGTTATCAAAATGATTAATCAACTAAGCCCCAGAAGAAAGTAGTTATTAGTAAAAACGAGTATATACAGTAAAATTTTATGGTTAAAGATGCTAGGGCCATAATATAACACATTAAATTAATTTATATTAATTTTTATTTTTTCTACACTGAAAGCCAAAAGAAAGTCAAGTGACTCTTAAAAGAGTGTCCAGAATCCATTACTCCACGAGGAGTCACGTTGACTCTCACGAGGAGTCACGTTGACTCCACGAGGAGTCACGTTGACTCTCACGAGGAGTCAGGTTGACTCTCACGAGGGGTCAGGTTGACTCTCATATGAGAGTCAACGTGACTCCTTATGTTCATACGAGCTGACTCCTAAGTACCTAAGTAGGAGCTACATCTCTTTTTTCGGAGTCATCTCAACGCTTCAAAAGAGTTTAAGTGACTCTTTTGGAGAGTCATGATATTTGACTTCCCATGGGAGTCAAGTGACTCCCCAAACGGAGTCAAAATTTGCTAGACTCCCTTTTTGGAGTAACCTTGACTCCCTTTGGCTTTCAGTGCACTGAAAACCAAAAGAAAGTCAAGTGACTCTTAAAAGAGTGTCCAGAATCCATGACTCCACGATGAGTCACGTTGACTCTCACGAGGAGTCACGATGACTCATGAGAGTTAACGTGACTCCTCATCATGAGTCATTGATGCTGGACTCTAGAAAAAGAGTCGAGCTGACTCCTAAGTAGGAGTCACCTCAACTCTTTTTTCGGAGTCATCTCAACTCTTCAGAGGAGTTTAAGTGACCACTTCGGAGAGTCATGATATTTATCTTCCCATGGGAGACAAGTGACTCCCCAAATGGAGTCAATATTGGCATAGAGTCCAAATTTGCTGGACTCCCTTTTGGGAGTCACCCTTTCGGCTTAGTTTTCGTGTACAAAAAGGTGAGACCTGAACTGGTCTCAAGTCTTGCAATATAGGGTATCAAAATCGAACCGAACTCTGCTAGTCTCACATATGGTATCCAATTTGGCTTTTGTGTCTCTGATATCGGGTATCAAACTAAGAATGGTTGAATTAATGACAATGGTAGATTCATGGTCTCAGATCATTTTTGGTCTCATAGTAGGGTCACCTTTGGAACTCGGGTGGTTATGAATATCAGTTACCCCGGAATGAATATCCCTTTGATCAGATAGGCCCCATTGTCACAGATAGGTTATCATTTCACTCATTGTTTGCAAATTTTTGGTCTCACATAGGGTCACCTTTGAAACCTACGGTGGTTAAAAACGCACCGGGAACCAATATTAGTTACCCCACCAGGGTGGGGGGGGGGGCTACATTTGCTCGCATCCGACCACCTTGTTAGTCGTGATATTCGAGCTGCTCATCGCTGTCGACGGTGAAGTTCTTGGTAAGTTATTAATTTCCATTGACTATTATTTTCAAATAATCTATATAATATAACCGATGATTAAATGCCATAACTCACCAGGTAGGACGATTCAGATCCTATGGAAGTTTTGTGGCATAGGCCTAATGTAGGCCTAATTGCCACAAATATATGATTACAAGGATATAAGGCTAACTGAAAATGAAATGGCGAAAAGCTTCGGATTTTGATATAAAATTGTTAATTCTATCATTTTTGTTCTCTACTGATTACATTGAGTGCAACTTTTGAGCGGCCTTGTTATTTTGACTCGAAATAAACTTGAGTACCGGTACGAGGTGAAAATTACGACTGCCGAAAGGGCCCGTCCGCCACCGCCTGGCGTAACTAAACCCTGATCATGTTGTTACTGCTGCAGACCTTTAGTTATTCGTCTAAATCTGGGGCAGATGGCATTTATCACAGATAATGTGAAGCGAGACATCGAAAGGTACAACTCGCGAGTCCATCTGCCATCTGTGGGTAAAAGTGATACAAATTTTTTCAACAGTGTCTGATCTACGGCGTTTTTTTAGTTTGCCCAACAGTTGGTAGGGATGTATATTTGCCCAACTTTCTTTCAGAGTTGAGTGGTTAAAAATTGTAAATTTACTATAGATTAGTATGGCAACATTGGTCTTACACTTTTTGCTTTTTTATAAGTAAAGATTATAACCTTTTGATAAATTGCTGTTTAGCTATTGTCAGAACTCAAGGCAGAAATTATACGATATGTGCACATGTGCATGATTGTTGAGTGGTTTTTCGTTTGTTGGTTTTAAGAACCGGAAAGAACTATACGCGAATAAAAGATTCACTTTGGTCAAAGTAATATTCGTCGCAGGTTCATCGTGCTCTTATTTTTGCTCGTCCAAAATTCGACGAGTTAAATGGCATGACGACCTTTGAGGGCCGGGAAAGGTGTGTGTGTGTGTGTGTGTGTGGGTGTGTGTGTGGGTGTACTATACTCACGTATTTGGCCGAACGCGGATGTGCCGCTGTAATGGGTCGCTTTTTTGACTGAGCCCAATTTTTTTCGATTTTGGGGGTATTCAAGTAATAAAAATGATGAAAATGGCAAGTTCTTGGAAAAATTGGCCTATCGTTCAAGGAAAATCCTCAAAATGGATACGTTTTTAAAGAATATGGGTAGGAGTTTGAGGCTCAAGTATGAGTCCCATTGCAGGCTGACTTGAAAAGGGTAGGTTCAAGATACTAAGTGAGCAAAGTACCCTTGTTGTCATGGTTGTAGGACCTGAAGTGATGATGGTAGTAAAATGGTCAGGGAACATCATTTTATTAAGTGAGGGGAGCGTGGTCGAGTGGTTAGAGCGTTGGACTCATAATCAAATGAATACGCTAGAATAAGAACATCCCAACTCCATGTGCTGCCTTCTGTTAAGTTATGTAAAATATAAATGCATGTAAATCTCGAAAAATGCTTTCAAATCACTAGAAAGCATTTTCATGTCTTTATCCCAATCATAGTCTCACATTTGACCTTGTAGTTGACTTTGTTAGACATTGTTAGATAATTTTCCTAGCATATAGTTGCAGAGAGGAGCTCATGGAGTTGGGATGTTCTTATTCTAGCGTATTCAAATGCATTCGTCTGTCGTGGGGTCGAGTCCCAGTCTCGGCTCTCGATACGTCTCCTTGTTTCCTTAAGCAAGAAACTTTGCTCTACTTGCTTCGTGCTTCGGAAGGTACGTAAAGCCGTCGGTCCCATCTGAAGTGTTCCTGACACACTCTCGGATGTAAAAGAACGTCACGGACTAGGCTACGGCCGTTCGAAATAAGAGTAGGGGAACCCTCCTCGGCAACCGTGACCGTATGTCAAAATACGTCATCTACTCTAAGAGTGCATAGTCACTATACCTGTCAAAATGATAAAGATAGACATACGAGTTTGCTGCCAACTAGAGTGAGCGGTGTTTCATGAATATGGGCCCTGTTTGTTCGAAATTGAGAAAATTGGGGAACCAGTGATGTTCATAAAATGCATACCTTTAGAAATTATTGTTTTTTATTTTCACCACATCAAGGTGGCTTACTTTTGTTTTACTTCCAATTTATAACTTTAGAATTCATTAATTTAGGTCTGGCAGTTAATGCAGAAACTTATGAACGATATATTACTCAAGATAATTGTTTCTAGCGTAACCGGTGTTACCCCTCGTCCACCTAATATTTTCTACTACGTCGTCACCTAAGGGGAGGGTGGTTACCCCCCTGTGAAAATGAAATTGACACGCCAACAGTGTGGTTGTTTTATACCATAGTATAGGTATAGGGTCTCCTCTTTCTATTGATTGATACAAAAATCATGAAAATCGGTCAAGGCGTTACGTAATTATGACGTTATAATGTCCTTTAATAGGTCGGAAAATTTCGCTGAAATCTGATTTACGGCGAAAATTGAAAAACATTCAAAAATTTGCTATAAAAGTTCTAGCTATCGGATTTTCATCGGTTTTTTGCTAATAAATAAAGGAAATGGTAGTTCTAACATGGCTACTTTTTATGAGGGGGTGATTAACACCACCCCCTCTCTACTCACGGACTTTAATGGCTTACCCTACCCCCACCTAAGGTGGTACCCCAACTTTTTTCATCGAAATTACCGCAAAAGATGTAAAAACAATTACTGAAGATGTCCGGGGTCACTTAGGGCAAAAGGGTTTTAGTGCAATCGGCGACAATTCGTTAGGGGGTCTTTAGGTGGACGAGGGTTATTCAAGGTCCCCTGGAATCAAAGTCCGCCTTCAATAGACCATATTACAGAATAAAGCGCGAAGTTAATGTAGCATGCGTGGGAGTTGTTAGCCTATACCGTCCAACCCGGACAGTAAGATCAGGGGACTATTATTCCTATTAATACACCGGTACTTTTTGTAATATACTGATCTTTGTGAATTGAATAATTTAGGTTGTGCAAGTATAATTTCGAGCAACTTCATACGCTCATTCTCCGATAAACCGTGCAACTTTGGTCTTAGAAATATTTTAAAATTTCAACTGCTAATAACTCGTGAAAAACATACAAAATCATAAACTCTTATGGTTTCTGAAGAAGAAACAGTGCATGTGAGATTTTTAAAAATACCTGATTTTCTTTTAACCATGGTATTCTGTATTCTTCAAGACTACGTATCTGTCGTTTCGTATCTGTTTGAATCTTTCTTATATATTCATTTTTAAGAACATTTGTTTTCTTACAAACCCGATCTTTACACTAAATAAGGAGCTCTACACATACTTCACTGTGTTGTATTTTCGCTCATAGTGTACCGCGTTTTGCGAGAAGGCAGCAGAATGTACATTACGTATCTGTTTCGACATCACCGTCACAAAGGTTTTTTTTATATTAATATCCTTGTAAATCATTACTGTAAATATATAATTCTATATAACATATATGATATGCAACACTCAAGTTTACTTGATAAACCCAATGCAGAATCATCCATCAACAAATTTATTTTCACACTTTGTTATCGATTTTAGAAATGATAACGTATCTGTTTGCAATATTGGCGACATGCTTTCAAAAAAACTCTTATGCCATATCAAATACTTAGAAAAGAAATATATAATCATATGTTATTATAAATACATATTACGGGTTGTTAAATAGTGTGCATTATGTTTGATATGCTCGAATATTTTAGTAACGGGGCACATGAAATAGAAAGAGTATGGCTGGCGACATGGGAAAAGGCAAAGATTTTGCATTTTCAGATTTATCGTTATCTACTTTCCTGGCATGCTAATATGGTTAGCGTCACATATGTTACTAATGAGACTCTAATGTATTATAAACCACTCAAATCATTTGTAATAGGCTTAACAACGTTAAACGAGTAACAAGAACATGAGCGATACCAAAACGGCAAAGTTGCACACTTTATCGGAGAATGAGCCTACAATTTCATTATTATTATTATAAAAAAAGCTTATTTAAATTTGGGACCTGTCAGTTATTATACAAGGGCTAACAAATATGTTTAAAATACATTTTTGCTCTTGCTAATTGCTTTATTAATGTTCCCAACGCTAGCATGTAAAGGTTATTGACAAACATTTTCGAAATTCTTTGGATGAATAGGCCTAGTGCACTTGTGACAGGTGCAAACATCATTTTGCACGGATTTTGAGCTAAAAAATAAAATAAAAAGTAACCGAAGCAAGAGTATGAGACCAAACCACACGTGATATATTTTACACATCTTAGACGTTGCTTGACTACTGCTCTTGTACGGCCAGGTCATGCCTTTCGAGTAGATGGGGCCTATACTGTGCCGACATACATTTTGAAGTTCGAATGCATTAGATGCTGGTGCTCGGCAAGAGAGTGTGAAGTTGAGCCGAAAACTTCCAAACATTGCACACATTGAACCCTGGTTTGATGGACTCCGTCAAACAATTAGGGTAATGAAGAGGGTCCAATCCAAACAGCTGCGTGAATCTCCTTTGAGATCAGGACTAGCTTATTTGTGATTGTGTCCGTCGGCCAGACCTGCGGCGTGCCCTTTACAATTAGCTAAAATCACATCACAACAACTTGTTATATTTGTTGGCCCGAATAATAAATGATAGAGTTTCAAATATTTAAAACGAAAAAAGTGCAAAAAGTAATATCGCCATATTGCAATTATCGCCCACTACATGCACTCTACACCGCGACCTTTGCATTGCTAAACCAAGTCGGAGATCTTTAAGGGTCAACACAACTAATTCGCGCGCCATAGACTTTATATACAAAATATGTGTTTTATCAGGAGCTCTAGCTCGAAAACGAGCATAGGGACCCCCTCTTTTTTGTGTTCATTTTTTTCAGCAGAAGGATTTCTACAACATATCAAAAAATAAAGATCACTTTCACGGTAACTTTTTCAATATCTATAGGATTTCGGAATAATGTCATTTTTGCAACGTAAGTTCCGGCTCTTAGCCACGCATCGACACCCGGTTTTCATGCGCTAATAAAACATGCAGAATTCAAATATTACGCAAATTTCAAGTTGAAAACATACAGAATAGACTTGTGGCGATCTGCAAATACCAAATTCGATGACAAAAATAGCATTTAAAGCACCGAAAATCGGATATAAAGAAAAAATAAGGGACTATTACTGTGATAAACTTTGGCCGGTGTTAAATTTTAAACTTGGATAATCTATTGAGCTAATATCAAAATAGAGACATTTTTAAGCATATTTCCAAAATTTCAAGTCTCAAGAGTTCATACTTTTTGACTTATGACGGAAATTCCAACACCCCTTTTACCCAGACACGCATGGTCCGATTGCTTCAACTTTTTGCAAACTTTATTAGATTTTGGTACCAAAATATTGGTCATATTTTTCTCATAACCCATGTGATATTTCACTGCTCAACTATGTACCGTTTTAAAGATATGTATGAAAATGTGTCTAATTAAATGGTAACCATAATTAATTTATACAGAAACGTATAGGCGAATTTGAAATACCAAATTGCCCATAAAATCAAAACGGTTTGACTGATTCACCTGAAATTTGAAACTTACACCACTTTAGTGGTCCTCTTTCATATGAAATTGAAGACTAAATTTTGAAAAATTGGACCGAGCTCTTTTAAAGCAAGTTACAAAACCATTATCACCAATTGTAATATCTATTAAAGAATCATTGTCTCGTTAATATTTATATTTATTAAATTGCAATATAGTGTATGATTAATGGGTTCTAGTGCATGGCAATTATCTACTCCATACGCCGGGGAAGTAGTGACGTCATAATTTATTTTTTATTACCCAACACGTGCGTTTTGGACCCAAATAAACTGTGTGACCATTTTTGCCACACATTAAGTCTATTGGGAAAAAAAGTCCGACTTATACCATAACTTTTGTCTAAAAAAAATCAGTCTGAATTGTATGTTTACGTGTGCCTATTGTGTTAATAACCCTTACTCTCGCACGCTTAAATACAGTCCGAATACGTCATGAAAAAATTTCCGGTTCCCCTCGGATCCCCCTGGGATTCGAACCCATGACCCCCGCTATCCCGACCCAATGTCCAGCTATACCAAGCCACCGAGCACGGCCTGCCCGGGCAGCAATTTCCTGATCATCTGTATTCGCCGTCTGTGACGTATTGGGACTTGTTTTCTTACTGTAGTACTTTGTAGTACGTAGGAGGGTAAGGGTTAATACGTATGATTAGTGGACATGATCATTTGTTTGGGTCAAAAACGCACGTGTTGGGTGATTTACATAAATTACGACGTCACTACTTTCCCGGCGTATTCTTTGTCATTACTGTTTTCTGACAGATGTCACATTACTCCTTTATAACATAATGCTCTTCAGTGTAGGACATGCATACAAGTCACACTAAATACGGGCATGACCTATTTCCTTATCTCAAAAGAATATTGAATGATGCCAATACATCAAGAATATAATTAATTAAGGTACGACCTAGTTTGAGAAATTTGAGAATAAATTGGATTCGATATAGCAATTCTTACTGTTCAATGTTATTTTTAACTATTAAAGTTTACTGACTTTCGAGCAAAAGCTAGGGCCACAAAATTGCAATAGCATTATTATTACTAGTTTTTATAAGTGAATGATTAGCAGATAAGCAATTATACAGGTTGGACCAATAAAAGTGTAATTGAAGTTCAATGTCACGTAACTTGAAATTGAAAAAAAAAAAAACCCTTGAGAATAATTTTTACATATTCATAAACTATGGTATCTTGTCCATGTATGGTGAAAATTTCATGTCAAACTAACTTTGCATTGCAAAGTTATTGACATTCGCGCAAAAAACGCCGAATTCCACTTTGTCCACGGCTGGGAATACTTTAATGTTCACTATAATTATAATTAGGTCTGCAATCAGCATGGTTTTTATTTCTTTATGATGTTGATGCTTATCATCATCGCATTAAAGGTGCATTGACTGAGAGTACTATTGACATGTATGCATGCATCACAATCACATAAGTATGATGTACTTCCATAATAATCTAAAGAATTTATTGGGCGCGAAGTTCAAATCGGCAAAGGTAGTGCATGTATTTGGTCATCTTCATTTATAACGTTGGTTTGTAAGGCGGGAAAATCTACAAAGACTATTTACAGAGTTAGGACAAAGTTTTACCCCTTTGGTACTGTTTTGAACAGGGATAAAGAAAATAGCGGGATCTTGAACAGGGAGATCTGCAGCAAACATTGCTGTTGTAATGGCAGAACTCATCCTAATCGACGCAAGTTCCTTCATCGCATTCTTTGATCAGTATCGCAAAACCAGTCAGCTTATTAAGACATATTATAACCGACGCTCATTGTGTGCATCCATACTTGCCTCGTGGACAAAGTGGAATTCGGCGGTTTTTGCGCAAATGGCAATAACTTTGCAATGCAAGCTTTGTTTGACATGAATTTTTCACCAAACACGGACAAGATACTATAGTTTATGAATATATAAAAGTTATTCTATAATTATTTTCCAATTTTAGGTAACGTGACATTGAACTTCAATAACGCTTTTATTGGTCCACCCTGTTTAAAAAAAAAGAAATATTACTAAATGAAACAGCTCGAATGGAAGTTTATACTTGCTGGTAGATAAACATATATTGCTTAACAGGTTTAAACAAGCTTGCAGCACAAGTTATCATACCTGCTTGAATTTTTGACAAGTAGCAAATGCCCATAAGAGGATTCCTGTGATGTTGCACAACCAACACCGCCGCCGCAGCCGCCACCACCACCACTTGGATGATAATCGGATTACACGTAACACTTCGATACTGAATTATTGATGCATGATCGCACGAGAAAGCTAAGTATTCACACATGAATAGCGATTTTACACCTGATAAGATTGGAATGGAACTGAGATATCGGGTAAATTCTGGTATTTCGGTGGTGATTCCTATAGGGGCCTGAGCGTCATGTTAACAAGCCTCAAGGTTTAACTCCGAGTTAAATTCTTATGGCATACCTTCGGCCTCTCTACGTTTCACGGACACCGTCCAGTGACCGGTTCGATGTCCGGTTGGTATCTGCCGGCCTGAATTTGTACTCGGTATGACGCCGTTAACAACCAAGTTGCAAGGTTATGTGTCCAGGGTATTAATGACATAATGAACAAAATATTCAGTATAAAAAAAACTTGCGTTGCCCGGTCGGTACCGGTCGGCCCCCGATAGCTATTGGACCATCACTAAAGAAATCGTATCCAGTCGCAAGTTTTCTTGCGTCTCTACGGCTCACGAGAAACTACCGGGTCTCTACTCGGGCACCGTCCGATCACTACACAAACCGATGTCCAGTCACTGCACAGACCGATGTCCGGTCACTGCACAGACCGATGTCCGGTCACTGCACAGACCGATGTCCGGTCACTGCACCGACCGATGCTCGGTCAGGGTCCGCTGAATTTCTACCCGGTATGACACCGTAAACGTCAGGTTTGTCATGTGCGCATCGTACTTACACTGTGTGATTAACGTGCGTCCTCCACGCTGTTGCCACTTACATATTCCCATTTTTATAAAAAAAAAAAATTGTTATCAACGCTTTAGTCGTTTTTTTTTTGAAAATTAAAATTCAATGTTTGCCTACAAGACGAAAAAATTATCGTTATTATGAAACAAATTTACATTGAGACGGCAGGTCGCGAGATTTCCCTTTCCTTTATAAGAAATTATGCGCTTAGATATTGAATCGACCGTACCCTTGATGTTTAACATAAATATTAATGAGTCTGAAAAATATTTTTGAAAGCCCTATAAAATCGAAAATATTGATCTGGAAAACAAAA
>JXSR01S074463.1:35727-54664 GCA_000969725.1 Ophiothrix spiculata | reverse complement strand
CAAGATGATTAAAGGTATTCTAGTTTTCAATAATCATGGAAAGCCTCGGCTTACAAAATTCTACCAGTACTATGTAAGTATTTTTTGTATGTGTGACACTAGCTGAAAAGCCTAAAAAGGTGCAAAATTTTGCAACCTCGACTATAATTTTCATGAAGGCGCTAGTTACTAGTATACCATCTACATCTACATCTATTTCTATACTCGTCAAAGCCATATTATAGCATCTAGACAACTTGACAAGAGTGCGGCTGCCGGTGGTGGACAATTGGTGCAAAAATGCCAAAATATGTAGGACACAGTGACAGTCAGGACTCAGGGTGCAAGTTAAAACTGATGCTGGCGATAGTACTCGCTGCTGATGGCTTCCTTGAATTGCACCAGGACCAAGGTGGGCAATTCAATGACGTTATTAGGAAGCCCGTTCCAGTCGGTCGTGTTTTTTATTGTGGGGTACATTTGTGTTACATGTGCCAAAATGAGGAAAACTGTATCATTTTCCAGTTATGACTTAATAACTCAAAAATATAAAAGTATATATATTCTTAAAGGATATAGTGTAACAAATGCAAAAATAGTAGTCAAGGTCAACATATACAGGGTGGCCCATATGTTATACAGGGTGTATCATGCAAAAATAGGTCGAAAATCTAAATCTCGTTGTGAGCCCCACCAGTGAATATGGAATGGTAACTTCATATTCCAACCAGTGTATAGTGTACTTATGTAAATTACCCATCCAGTCATATAACATTAATTGATTAACTACGTTTCATATGTACATACAGGGTGGCTCAAAATACATGTCATATTTAGTGAGATTTTAATTGGTACGCTAATTAAAATGATATATATGCTGGATTTTTAAGGTGGATTATGACTAGTTTTAACTTGCAAAGCTAAAAGTATTGACAGACACATAATCCATTCACTTTCAATGATTTTGGATTCAGGGTGTCCAAAAAACAAACATTTTGCAATGTATACTAAAATAAACATGCTATTTTTCATTTCATTTACCTTGTTGCACATTTTACTAATTGTTAAAGGTATTTTCTTTGAAATTGATGCATTTTCTTGCAAAAGATACTAAAACTAGGCAAACAATGCCTAATTTTTGCAAAAAACATATACCGTATCCATGCATACAGGGTGATTTTTTAGGTTCGTAAGGATAATAATTAACCCATAAAAACTTAATTAAGTGTTTTTTGTTTATTTAATTTGGGCCATGAGTGTCCAATAGGCTGTAAGTACCAGTGTGTGGGACTTAATGGTATAAAAAGAACTAAAACAGTCTTTAAAATTAAAGTAATTTACAAAATTGTTATAAACCAAATTAAGCTATAGGCCTATTTATATAGGCCTACATGTGCTCGACATTTTGCCTTGATTGAATTTATCTCATTAATTAAATATTTTCAGTAATTACAAATTTTAAGACATCATTATATCAGTAACACTATCAGTTGAGAAATAATGAAAAAACTCTTTCAAGATGTAAATAACCCAATGCTAGGGACATCAAATATCAATACTTTAGTCCTCAACCTCCTCCTCCTCAACCTCTTCCACCCCTGACTAATTTGACTTAATGAGCCATTGTATTTAATTGAGATAGTTTGCATAATTCATTACTTTTTATTCTCAAAGATTATTAAATTACCTTTAAATTAAGCCTAAAACCAGTCCCCTGTGATACAGGATTAAAAAGTTATCAGCAGGTAAAGTCAAAAATGTCTTCGCAAATGTAACAAATCCACCTTTTTTGTATACCCACAATAAAAAATGTGACCAGTCATGAAAATGCACATAATGCAGAAAAATTATATTGTGAATTTGCAAGAAAAAAGCATTTCTGCAATTTTTAGACGTCACCACACATGACAGACATGTCACGATGGCTATCTATCATCTGAAACAAAGTCAAAGTTCTTTCATTCTGGGCGGAACCAAATCGCACCATGTCCATGTGTGAACAACAAACCAATCAAATCAATCATTAAGTCACGCAGCACAGAATTGTCAAATCACGCAAGCTCACGAGTATCGCGTGAGTTGTGTGGAATCTTAACCTCTGCGCACAAGACGCGTAACGCATAATAAAATGTACTTTCGCTTCATTTTCTCAAATGGAAGTGCAACAATTGGGATAATAAATATGCGTGTTTTTGAATAGGCTAAAACACAGTGAAGAGCAACCAATGGGACATTCTTCTGTGCTTGACGTTAGGAAGAGGACAGACTCGGTCTGTGTACAGTACTGTTTACCATTCATTGTGCGATCAAAATTCAAAAAGTCAAACATCAAATTTGCAGAGCGTTCAAATGATATGACCAGGGACAGGTTGTCACCACGCAGGGCGGAGCTACCCGGCACAAACAATCTCCAACCGGCACTCGGGGTCATTTTGAGCTTCTCCACCCAGTACAAATTTCATGCCATCATTGAAAAAATCCTCATATTTCTCTTTCATTTTACCGTACCACTACGTAAGTCAAGAAATGAATTTAAGTACACTGAATTGCATGTCATTTGTTCAAAATCTGAGGGGACTTCAACTCCCCCTGGCACCACTTACCCGGCGCTTTGCCAGGATTCACTTTGTTCCTTCCAGCATTAAAAATATTCTTGTTACAACCCTGGATGACTTTTGATCTTACAGCTTTTCCAAGCTCAGCATGCCTATCGAAGCTCATATAATCAAGGAATTCAAAGATCACTGTTTTAAGTTGGCACATGAAAATTACAGCTGACGCTCTCTTTCAATTTGATTTCAGTAATTGTGTTTACGCTGTGTCTTGATTTGATTTCTTGTAGAATGAAGACGTCCAACAGCAAATCATCAGAGAAACATTCCATTTAGTGTCCAAACGAGATGACAATGTCTGCAACTTCTTAGAGGGTGGAAGGTTAGTAGCACAACTTAAAATAGGAAATTAAGGGGTTTTATTGACATTGGGGAAATCTACATGGGAGTGCAAATCCAGATGAATGCGCATCTCCGTAAGCTGCTTTGCAGTACTTAGACTATGATCACATGGGTGTCAGATCAGTTCCGAATCTGCTGTATATCACTATTCGTACTGTAAGCGGTCTACGGAGTTGCGAATCTCAGATGGCATGCATCTGGATCTACACTTCATGTAGATTGCCCCATACAGTGTGTCCCAGAATGAAGTTATCAAGATTTCAATGCCACATAATTCAAAAACTAAAATACCCCAGACACTGAAAGATAGTGCCAATCATGCTTGATGCCTCTACTTGCTTTGGTGCAAAAATAAGAAAAATCCATGCATTGATCATTTGGGAGTGAGCGTTTGAAGCTCCAGAGGGGTTTGGACACTTTTCCCAGTTTGGAGAGGTTTTAAAAATCCAGCGGTAATTTGCACATGAAGTATGTAAGCTAGGATGTCATCTTTACCAACATTTCTGTTTTGTTTGGCATGTTGCTTCTTTTTGATGATGCCTTGGAGTCCTAATAAAGGTTCAGCAGAATGTTAAGTCGGCTTCTTGCATCCAGACGCTACTTTTTTTTAAATTCCCTCTTTCATGTCTGATACCATAAGCTTCTTATTTTCTAACATTTTTAAGATGGACTACTTATGCAGCGGGAATCTCTGGCTCCTGGAAATGTTAAATACATCTGTCCATTATTTCAATGATATCTGCACTTTCCAGGTATTGGTAAATCATGATACCCTTTTATACACGTACATTGACCAATGAGGTGTTATATTTAGAGAATAAAAGATAAGATTTTTTGTTTTGCCTGTCATCTATCGTCTCATAATGGATGGGCGTACATTATTTTGAGTAATGGGTGCCCCCGCAGGGGGTGCCCATTACGAAAAAATAATGTACGCCCATCCATTATGAGACGATAGATGACAGGCAAAACAATAAATCGCCATCTTTTATTCTCATTCTTGGTCACAAATTTGAGTTAAAAACGATGTAAATTATTGCCAAAAACTATGAACATTATCATTGGAAAATCGTACACCCCTATTCAAACATGAAATATTCCAAACCCAGTAAAGCTGTTCGCGCCGGATGTGTGCGTATACCTGCATCGCGCCGTGATTTTGAACACGCGGCTCCACTGCGTTTCACGCTGAACGCACTGTCATCTATCGTCTCATAATGGATGGCCAAAATTCCTTATTAGGAAGTGAAATCGCACTCAGTGACTAAGAATTGCTTTTAATGACCTTATTCCCACAACCACTGCTACCAGTTAATAGCCCTTTAGCGTACTTTCAAATGGCCCATTGAATGATTTTCCTAATAAAATAATTTTATGTTAAATGATTTTACAAACGAAAAAGAACCAGATTTAGGTAAATTATAATCTTTAAAACAAAGACACTTATAATTGGACAAATATTTTCATGACTGTCTGTAAAGATGACGTTTTTCTTTGCATGGTTATGCTGCAAATCTCTGTGGAATTTTCATATACAACTTTCCCAAACTAGGAAAAGTGTCCAGACCCCTATGGAGCTTTAAATGCTCATTTCTAGAAAGCTAATACATGGATATTCTTCATTTTTGCACCATAGCAAGTCAAGACATTAGGCATGATTGTCACAAAGTTTCATTGACTGGAATTATTTGGTTTTTGAATTGTGTGGCGTTGAAATCTTGATAACTTCATTCTGGGACACACTGTAGTGTGACATTTAACTATGGAAAATAGAGTTTGCTACAAAATTACAGCACCAATGAATAGATTGTACACTGACTTACAGCACAATGCACTTCAGATAACATAATCAATTGAGCAGTGAATAGGTTTTCTTTGTAGTGCAGTGTGCTGTCAGTCAGTATAGGATCAACTCATTGCTGCTGTAATTTTGTATCAAATTCCCTATTGAATTTCGGGATTTATCATACAGTGGATTTCCCATCTTACAGCACTATGGTGTTTAGTTCATAGTACATGCTTGAGATATTCACATACCGGTATTCCTAATGTAAACTCCATGCCATAAGTTCTTATTCTTCATGCCTGCAGATGAATTATATTAATGTTTTATTAACTTTTTCCTGTCGTAGGGTGTATGGGGTACGCCCTAAATTACTGTCAGCTCATACACCCTAACTAACACTATAGTATAACTAACAGGGTTCGTACGGTCCTTGAGAGTCCTTGAAAATCCTTGAATTTGAAAACACCTTTTCAAGGCCTTGAAAGTCCTGGAAATTTGCACAGAGTCCTTGAAAGTCCTTGAAAATTGATAATTTATGGCTAACTGATCCCAAATTCAGCGAGTGGATTGATGTCGGCAGGAACAAGAGTTCAGCATACTGCAAATTATGCTGTGGTAAGTCCTTGAAAATCATGCTTTTGGACCTTGAAAGTCATTGAAAAGTCCTTGAATTTTAAAGGCTCCAAGGTGTACGAACCCTGAACTAATTTCACGACCTCTCACCTTCTAAAAAACACTCTCACAGGCAATGTATACAGTTCATAAAGGTCTATTATGCTGATGTTTCATTGTATTATGAATATTTCTAAAGGTAAATTTAATTTACTATAGAAGTCAGTTTACAGGTTAAATGCCTTCCGCCTGTGGTGGAAAAAGTGGTCCGACTGGAAAGGGTTAATATAATTTTTTGGCACACCAACAAAGCCTCATATCGATTTGATGTCAGAATGTATCAAATTCTCCAACCAGCGACACTGATTTGCAAAGACTGGATGATTTTAAACAAACTACCTCTGAACTCAATTCTTGCTAATTCATGAACGACACACTGAGGGTACGGTACAACCATAAACACCATGACTACACACCGTGAGTAGCCGGGATCAATAACACTAGGATTCGCTCCACAGCGCGGGCAATTCAATGCATCGTGACAGAACACTATAGCATTATTGATCTGTGTGATACCGTATTACAGTAACCACTGGCCCTGTACTCGTCTGCAATTGAATTCAGAGGTAATTTTTAAAAATCAATCTGTTCTTTGCAAATCGGTATCGCATGTTAAAGAACTTGATACATTTCAGTACTGATACATATATTCTGACTGCAAATCGATGAGAATTGGCTGGTTTGACAAAAATTATCAGAAAAAAGTTAATTTAATTCATCTGCAGGCGTAAAGTAATCTCGGGTAAGAACTTAGGCGTGGAGTGTATTTTTAATGAGTCATCATTATCATTGCATCATCATAATCATCATTGTTATTATCTCAACACAGCAGAAAATAGATTAAATACCTATCGCAATCAAAGATAACCCTAAAACGTTTCTACTTTCTTTGACAATTATTCATACACTCAGCGTGTCACCTAGCCAATCAGAAGTACGCAGAGTTGATTGAAAATTCACAATGCACTGCGCTTGCTGCGTTCCACTTTGCGTGGTGGGCGTTTAGTGCATATGAATGTTTCATCGTCTTTTTCGAGTGATGATTTATTTGGTTTAGAGAAGTTTTGGACTTTTGTTGTCATAAAAAGACCTTTATTTCTCTACACAAAAGATGCAATATTATTTTTTTGTCATGTATGATTTAGAAGAAAATTTGCATTCCTTTATACCCGTTATACCCGTAAAATGAGACACATGCACTTGCAGTAAATTTTGATTGCTGTCCCAATTGAATTGGACACATCAAAATTGACTGCGCATGCATTGATTTTGTTTCATTTCACTCGTGACATGAAATGCACAAACAGTAAACGTTTTGTTAAGCCTAGATATGATCCAGGAAGCATAAACAATGTTTTGACAATAACTACAAGACCCAAATTAACAAGTCAAAGAGATCAGAATCAAAAAGATCATTTTGTGGTAATGAAAACAAGCAACAGTGCTTTGCATCGTTGGGGAAAGGCGCTTTATATAAATCCCACTATTATTGATTTATTATATTGCTTTATTGTTTACAGTTGTAAGAGGTGGCCTGTTTGTTTAGAATCGTAAGTTTATTTGCTGATTGCCTGATTTCAGCAGAATGCAGTTTGCTTTGCCTATACCAAGCACATACTGACTGAAGGAATTTTTTGAAATTTTGAAACAAAATAGCCTACTAATGGCATGCGTGTATAAAGCATCAATTTCAGATCGCATGAGTATTGTATGTGTACTTGCATGCCAATGTAAAACAGAATTTAAAGTAAATAATTGTGAGTTAGACTGTTTCCAATGCCCATGATATAGCCTATACTTACAAGATGCAGCTAGCGTCTGGTTTGATTTTAGACACTACGAAGACGCTAGTTAACAAGACTCTAGCAAGTTCAATATTTTCAACTTTAACGTCTTGGTTAACTTGACGCTAGGTTGGCTAGGTACGTCTTGTAAGTATATCGTGGAGCAGTGATGATTACATGTATTTAAAAGAATTTCAGGTCATATTTGAAAGTTGCTTGGATACTTAGAAATCACATAATATGGTCATCAATCACTTGTAAATTTGATATTAATTTACCCCAAGCAAGTTCTTGAACGATTGTAGAACTTTAAGTTTATTTGCAAATGAATGCATCCATGTGTTTTTAAAACATGTTTATGCATGCTGTACATGTATGTTTGTCTTGGGCTTGCTATAAAGTTCCCAATTTATTTTGGTACGTTTGTAAATTTATGATATGAACATATACATGTAGATAACTGTACGGCATTTACAATTGCATGATTTTGTTGATGAACAAATTTGGTTTTGTTTTAATTTGTTCTCCTGCTGTTGGGAAAAAAAAACTCCTGTGTTATTTTACTGATAAAAATGAAACATTTCTGTTTGTTTCAGTTCAGGATCTTGTAGCAGGTAAATCAAAATATGTAATGAAATTACTGTTTTCTTTTTAAAAGAAAGCTTGTTTGCAATGCTCGTTTCACAAAATATTTCTGCCAATATTTTCTTTTTTAAAAAATGATATGCATCTTTATCTATTTTCAGTTCCAAATCATATAACAGGTAAATTGATTTTACACACTTGCACTTCAGTCGTGAAAATATGTGATTTTTCTTTATTAATAGTTTGAAGTGTATAGTTTTTGTTGTTGTAATATTTCTTCTTTTCTGCTTTGATGTGCTGTTGGTCTATCATAGACCATTTTCCATGAGTGATTGCTGTTTGAAAGATCATGTTATGTAGTATAACCAGGTTTTGATTGACCTAATCGTGGCACCATTAAATTTGACATGAAATCTGCAAATTCATAAATGTGATCTACAACGGGTAAAACCTGTCACATGTCACAACCTATACACATTATTCCCAGATCCTTTAGTGCACATAAATTCTGTAATCTCATTGGTCAAACATATTTTAAACAAAACCAGTATTCATGATTTTCAAAAATAAAAATAAGCCAAACCCTGAATATATCCAGTATTCCGTGACTCATACACAAACACTATTGCTTGTTATCAATTGAACTAAAAATGTGTCTGTGCATCATATAAGTTGCTGCGTAAGAGTGTATCGCATACAGAATGCAGCGTTTACGCATTAGTCGTGACGCAAGCCTAGATCAATACGCACACACCAATCAAGTGCACGGCATGGCTGTGACTTGGGGCTTTTCGTGCTTTGTTTATAAAGCTATTGTTATTAAAATGTTGTTTTTGATGGTAAGTTTACCGACGAGATTACAGAATTCATGTACACTTAAAAGGGTAAAATCGTTGCCCCCTGCATGTTCTTATGAAGAACGGGAAATATCTAGGATCTGTTGCCATATTCCATTCGGCCTGTCGGCCTCATGGAATATTTGCACGTATTTCGTGAACATGCAGGGGGTAACTGATTACTGTAACTAATATTATTCAAAGCTAGAATTGCTCATCATAGAGAGCTTTTTGAAACGTAGCACTGTTTTCTGTTCATTCTGAATTGTGATGCTGTTGACGAGTTATTTCTTGTAATTTTTAGTTTGATTTGTCTGTATGCAATGATATTAGGCCACAGATGTAATCTACATGCGACAATAGAGTTTTTATGTCTCTAACAGGTCACCTAACATTTTGCAGGCAAATCAAAGTAAGCAACATGTATATTGTGACATGTGTCTGTTTTTCCTGATATCAGTAGGATTGCTACTATGGCGGTCAGTGCCGAGAGGCATTGAGTGGCAGTTTCCTGTACTAAATTATCAAGCACTCAAAGAAATTTACTGGTAAAACAAAAACAATGCTTGGACAGTAAGTTGCACTGGTGTATAGTAGGTGACCATTATATTTGACTAGAAGTTGGGAGAAAAAGGTTGAAACTTTGTCATCTCCATTGAACTTTCAAGTTTCCTTGATTTTTTTCAGAGGGGGTCAAGACAAAAGGTAAGCTTTTGGTGCAGGGGCTTATTTATGCTAGCAGTTTTTATGCTGCAAAAAGGTGCTGGAAATTAATGACTAACAAAATGTCACATTTCACCATAGCACTACTACGTATGGGCTTAGTGGCTTTATTTTACCAATACAATGTTATATTCAGGGATGTAGCTATGGTGGGCGGTGGGGGGCGGCGGCACCCAGCACTCAGATTTAGAGCCCACCACTAAAGAGCAAATTCAGCCCAGCGCTCAAGGGTCAAAACTTGCAAAACTGCATTGAATTTGGGTAAATTCAGGCAATTTTTAGTTAGATTGCCAATTTCGCAAAATATTCCCACAAATACCACCTGGCCCTAAAAATTGTCTAGCTACAACCCTGGTTATATGCTGGTTGGTAGGGTTCAAAGAGTTTAAAAAATCTCACTTGATTAATATTGAATATTTTTATAAAATTACAGACACGCCATTAATACATAGCTCATACATAGTCATTTTGACGCCTTATTAACATAAGGATTGTTACCCATTGAATAGCAAGTTACTAAGTATCAGAGTTTTCAAGACCCATCGTCTTGGAAATGTACCTATAATTCAGTACAAGTTGCAACAGATGCAAATTGAAATGCAGAAATTGCTTATACTGCAAATAGAATACACACGCTGTTTGTCAGGATTTAAACAATCTTGAGCTCATTTCCAAAAAATCTGGCTCTATAAGCTTCATGCGTGATATAAGGTGGCTGTGATCATGCGACTAATGTTTGCCCTTTTTGAATTGGGAACAATTGTTTCAAGACGCACACATGCATAATTATATGATTCTCAACTGAATCTGATATCTCTCAAATACACTTCAGATGAGCACTTTCTTATTTTATACCAGACAAACAACACTGTCAGTGCTTCAATAAATTTGTTTCACTCAGTATTAGTTTTATGTGTAGTATTTTGGCAGCTTAAAGAAGTATACAGGAGCACTGACACTTTTAAACATGCATATATTCAGGGTCAGAAGTTCGTGAAGAGTTACAAGAATCAATTTAGATTCTCCCAACAGATTTCTGCGAGAATCCCCAGATTCTCTTGCATTTGATCTAATGTACACTTTGGAAAATTTTAGGAGAATCTACATGGGTTCTCCTCGGAAAGATTAGGACAATTGTTGCAAGAATAGATTCTCGGATTCTCCTCGATTTCTGACCCTGTATATTTTAAATCTATCATGGCCAAATGTCGGATGCTTAATAGTTATGGTCAATGCAACTATGATATCTAATGTTTTCCTCTTCCAAGAGACATGTTTTGACTTTTATGTGGCAAAACAGAAATCCCTATGTTATTGACCACAGTTGTTATTGAAGTCATTGTTCTCAACAAAAAGAAGTTTAGACAATTTTTCCAGATATTTCTCAACAAAAAATGTCAACCCTGCATTGTCCCTTACACTTGTTTTTTTCCTGCAACTATATAAGGTAGTATTAGCACTAACCCCAAACTTTATTAACACCATGTTTACCACATCTTTAACTACATATCCTGCACACATACCTTTTATGTCATTGTATTAAAAATCAAGTACTATACCCTTATCCTAACTCCAAGAACCTTTCCAGTTCCTTTGCATCTTTAGTCATGGTTTCAGTAAAGATAACATCCTTTATGAGCATTACAAAGGGAACACGAATACATTTTATGCATGTGCAAACCGTCTAACTGTAGCTTTATTATTTTCATTACATTTGATTGATGATCGATTGAATACGCCAGTACAAGAAATGGAAATAGGTGTTGGTTCCCATTCCCAAAAGCTATTCACTTTATAGCTAATTTTCAGACATGTGTAAATAGCCGTTACAGCTACCTTAATGATGGACATTATTGGTGCTTGGTGCAAATGGCATAACATCAATTGGATAGAATCCTGATAATTGGGCCAGATGGTAATTAGAGTCACTAAATGTCACTGGACCTAGAAACATTACTTGACCAAGTGGTAGACCTAATAGGACTTAATGACATTGGACCAAATAGTTATCAAATTATTATTGGACCAAGTGGTAATTGGACTAAACGATATTGGACCAAATGGAAATCAAATTATTATTGGACCAAGTGATTATTGGACTAAATGGTATTGGACTAAATGATAATCAAAATTGTATTGGACCAAGTGGTGATTGGACTAAATGGTATTGGACTAAATGATAATCAAAATTTTATTGGACCAAGTGGTTATGGTCTTTGTGGGTTTTTGACAAATAGGCAATTGGACTAACAGGTCATTGGACTAAATGGGTTTGGACCAAGTAGTTGACTTTATTAGACATTGTTAGATAATTGTTATAGTATATAGTTGCAGCGGGAGCTTATGGAATTGGGGTTTTCTTGTACTGGCTGTTTAAATATAGCAACCATATACTATTTCTAACAGTTGTCTAAAAAAGTCAACTAAATACAAGGTAAAATGTGAAACTATGATTGGGATATAGACATGAAAATGCTTTTTATGTAAAAGCATTTTCAGTGATGTGTATGCATTTATATTTTGTAATTTACAGAAGGGAGCTATTGGAGTTGGGGTTTTCTTGTACCGGCGTATTCAATTATATATCACTTATTTATTGCACTCTTCAGGTAGCTCTAACGGCTATGGTGTCCTGCACAGAATTTCAAAATTTCACAGATTGTGTAGAATGATGAGAACATTTTCAATTCCATATTTTTTTTCCCACATATGTAACCTTACCTTGGTGTCCTTGTGTCCAAATTTTATGAAAGTCTATGCAAGTATGTGGGAATAACGCTTACATTAATATGTGGGTAATGGTGTAGTTTAGGACCCTGTTCATAATAAGGAACAAAAGTCACTAATTCATCAAGCTAAATGAACCAAAGAAGCTAAAATAGTTAAAATGTTATCTAGACAACAAGGTTTATATTTCGGAAGGAGGGCAGGGCTTCGATTAATGAGGGAAATTATGGGGTAAAACAACAAGGTTAAAACGAATCGTAAAAAGTCCTAAAATTGCCGATTTTGTCAAGGTTTTTGTCTTCAAACACCGCTAAAAATGCTTGCAAATTTCAGAAAACTCACCTGTATCGATGAAGCTCTGTTTCCGTTAATCCAAAATGTTGTTTACATGTCAAAAAGATTGCCAAGTTTTCATAAAAGAGTGAGATTTTAAAGCAAAAATAAAGCTGTGATCGGCCATTTTTGATGATTGCACACTGCGAACAAACGCTCGATGGTTGGTTATTCATTGCGTCGGGATCTTAACGCGATCTCCGGTTGGTTAAATGCTGCGTTAAATTACGCGGTGATTTACGCGGTGATCAAATACACGAATGGAGACAATCGCGGAAGTCGGACTTTTGGACCTAAAAATGAAGGTAAATTCGCTTTTATGGTAAGTTTAGCTTGATGAATAAACTTGATATCGGATTTATTGAAAACCTTGATGATTTAGAATTATTTAATTTTTGATTTTAAAACAATAAAAGCTGTTTTGTTCCTTATTATGAACAGGGTCCCAAACTACACCATTGCCAATATGTGAATTAAAAGCTCCTCTCCTCCAGCTCCTCCTCCACCGCTTTGATTAATTAACACATTAATCAATCCCATTTAAAAACCAAATAAGCTAATCACACATAGTTTGCAATTTATTTATTCCTCTCTCATATGATACCAAATTTACTAATGTATAAGGGAATTACGACATGAAAAACAGTAAGGCACTGTTCTGCGTTTCATTGCCACTAGAATAGAGTCGACGCTGGGTGCTCGACACTAGCCCCTCACCCTCAGAAATAGGTATGGTGGCCACCAAAATTAACAAAAATCGATTGTGGTAGATGAACAGGAGTTTCTTATGAGATACTATGAACTTCTATGTAGATTTTTTCATTGTGATTCAATTTTTGGCCATTAGATTCTAGCGTTGAGAGCTAGCGTCAACACTATTCCAGTGTCAATAAAACGCAGTTAAGCCTAAGTGAATTTGTTACTTCACTGCTTTATTAGGTTACCCAATATATGCCACATAACCAAATGTGTTGTAAAACTTGGCAGGAATTCCTGCAACTAAGCCCATTTTGAAAAAATTTCTGTAGTTTCCTATAAAATATTTAAGTCCCATTTTCATGCCCCATTGCCCTTTTCATTTTAGGTCAACCAAAAGAGAAATTTTTATAATTTTCCTTGCCCCTATCTGTATTGAAGTCCTGACCATGCTAGGCCATCGCTCTATAGTGTTCCTCAAAGGCCTAATATGGTGCATTGGAAGGTCGGACTTGTGTGGCTCATCAGAAAAATAGATGAAAAGCGAAATCATGAAATAAAAACATAAAATATTCATGACCCTAAGTATTATAGCAATTTCTGGCTACCCTGGATGCCATTGGGACTCTAAGGTGGGTCCTAGGACCCGGTACCATGAGTGACAGACTTTAAATCTGCCACATTTGAATTTTGCGCTTTCAGAAATCTTAATTGAGTAACCCTGCTCTATAAGTTACTTTTGTTTCATGTTAAAGTCCCTTGTACATCTTCACAATCAAGCACAAGATCTACTACATGTCAGCAATTATTTTGTTGCAATACATTTTGAATTTGTCTAACATTCAGTGTAGAAATATTATGCTGCTTTTGTGCCAAAAATGCCCAAAAACATTATCAGGTGTTCTCAACTAGTCCTCACAATATGCCACAAAATGAGAAAATTGTAGGGGAAGCGCCAAACTGGCCTATTTCTCAGTGTATTTCAAATGTATTGCTTTGTTTTAGAGAGTGTCAAAGCACCAAACTGAAACAGTACGGTATTTGTCAAAATGCCAAATTTTGGTGCGTGCGCCGTTAGTTGAGAATCCCTGATCAACAATCAAGGAAAAAAGTCGTTGGAATGGATGAGTTATTTTGTGTCCATTCAACCATTTATAGGAGTAGCAATTGCAGCAAATGATATTCAAGTCAAATGTGCAAAGAAAGTATCCTCTCCCTATACCCCTCCCTCCACCCCAGTTTCAATGTTGGATAAAATAATGACATTTGTATTTGGACCAACGGTGAGTGGGGAGCGGGGGAAACTTTGAAAATCATTGAGACGTATAGCAAAATGTGCCAACACTTTTTCCCTGATTGTAGATATTGGGACTCAAGTTAAGAGTGAGGTTGCATAAAATATTGTGGATCTTTATTTGGTTCTATTTCTGTCTTTTGATCTTTTGCTGAATGTCTGTCATTCTTTCTTTTCGTATACATGCTTTATAATATAGACAATGTTCTTTGTATCTAAGACCAAGGAAATTAAAAAGGAAAATCTGTGCTCTTTTTGTATTGTCACTTATGGAAGTGAATTAGACTCACCAGGTATACACTTTATGCAGCGCCCCAAGAAGGAGCATTCGCACAGAGGACCCCCCGCCTTTACGTGACTGTCCGACCACGGAGCAATTAGAGTAAAGTTTCTTGCCCAAGTAAACAAGGGGACGTGAACCGCCTGGCCTGGGGCTCTAACCCACAACCTCTGTATTACGAGACCCGTGCTCTAACCGCTCGGCCATGCTCCCCTGTTGTAACATACTTTGAAACTCTTAATTTGAAACAGATTAGTGGGAAAATTGACAAACCTAGCTCAGAGTACACTGCAATAATAGACGCTGCTTGAAATGCAGACATGGATTGCTTGTAAAATCAATTTTTTAAAGTGAATATTTACGTGATCTGCCAATATCTAACGAGATCTGAAGGTACAAAATGTGTACAATAACTCTGCTCTTTGAAAGATATAAATTGGCAACGAGCACCAACATTCTTTTGTAATTTCTTTGGTATAGACTATACATCAGTAATTTTCAATTATCTTCTGGTGTAAAAATGGATTCACTCTGGGGATGTGAAAAATAGGATACTTTTTGTCTCTCCTGAAAATTTTCAGAAAGAGACATAGCAATGCAATTTTCTGTCCGTCGTCCGGAGCATATCTCGAAAACCGCATGCCCTACGTTGATGATATTTGGTGACTGGGTAGATCTGGTGCCGATCTAGATCCAGCAACATTTTCGTCGCAAAATATGCTAATTAACTACCTAATTTGCATAATTTATGCATAAAATGTAGCTTATTTTTCAACTTTGTCCGATTTCAAAGGTTCTATTTCAAAGATTAAGGTGTCAAATTGTTCGTCTTGGACCAGCGATCAAAAGTGTCAATGGTGACCCCGTCGTCCGACCTTTCCCTGGGGGTCAAAGGTCAAAAGAAAGGTCAAATTTTCAACTTTGTCTGATTTCAAAGGTTGAGGTGTCAAATTGTACGTCTTGGACCAGAGATCAAAAGTGTTTATGGTGACCCCGTTGTCCGACCTTTCCCTTGGGGTCAAATTTTCAACTTTGTCCTATTTCAAAGATTAAGGTGTCAAATTGTGTGCCTTGGACCAGCAATCAAAAGTGCCAATGGTGACCCCGATGTATGACCTTTCCCTTGGGATCCACCCCACAACTGAATGATTAAGCGGTCGATACGCAGGCGAGACTACTGGTTCGCGAACCATCTTGTTGAATAAAATTTCTTACATGTTGGTAGTACTCTTTTCTTCCAAATTTACCCTAAGTAATTGGTAGAGATATGGAGGCCTCAGCTGGTGCACACAAAATCCAAGTACTCTTAGGATTTAACTCGGTTAAACAGTTTACATCTTTTGCTCTTGCTTTCTTTGGTGATTTACTGTGTTTACATTATTAGCGGGGAATGAAGAATAATAAACTGATATGGTTTAAAAGGACTATAGACTGAATGTCCAATTATGGTTTATTCAAAGTCTGTTGTTATGCATCATTCATTGTCCATCAACACGCAGTCTTTACACACGCAATGCATAAAGAATAGCGTGGTTAAAGACTGTGTTGATGGACACCAATCGATGGATATCATCAAACTCTGAATAAACCATTATGCTGCCTGAAAGGTACCGAAGACCAAGTACTCTGCGCAATGGTAATATTAACAGAGTACCTGATACTGGTATCTTTGGTACTTTTCAGGCTGCATTCTTGGACTTGTTAAAGCAATACTATAAGATTTTGATCAAAAATCGTTTTTAGTAAAAACAGCATAACATGGAGGAATGTGACTATCTAAAATCATTTTCAAGTGTATTTTGTGAAAAAAATTGTTTTGACACCAAAATATGGATAAACAGCACTTGCATGCTTTCCTATACTAATACATATGGAATTAAATTCTGGATCCTAAATTTAATTTAACAAATGGCCATAACATACAAAGTAATTATCTTTGAGCCAAATCGTTTGGAGGGTATTCATATCTACCAAAAACAAACCCAGTAGGCCCACAAAATCAAATGTCATGGGTGACAGGGGGCGCTTCATTTTTAACACTTTATAGTATTGCTTTAAAGTAATTTATATGATTGCTTCATTTGTTGTGAGAACTGGTGAGGGAATCGCTTAATTTTGGGAGAGGATGCATCATGCACATTGTTAGTGTCCTAGTTTCAGATATTGTTCTTTGTCTTCAGTATACTCTCTGTGATAGAGAACTCTCTTGGATAAAAAGAATGATAAGTCCAGTGTTTATGGTCATCATGATCTACAGTGGAAAATGTGCATTAGGCTGCGATCACATAGAACTATACTATTCGGGTATACGGTGCACAATTTTACTTAGGCACGCGTATAGATACAATCAAACACGTGAATTTGATGCAACCGGGTCACATAAGAGGGCACTATTCGAAAAAACGTATAGCTCGCCGTGCCTATATAAAATATAGCCACCGAATAGCATATAGCGAATACGGTATACCGTATACTTCTATGTGATCGCAGCCTTATGTTAGACTGATTGTTTAATTCTTTAAAATATGCAAGTAGTAAATAGTCTGTATTACATGAATTTAGAGAGTTAAAATTACAGTGTTGTAATTTAATTCACATTTTAGTAATTAATTAGAATCAGTATTGGATCGGTAGGATCTGATATATGTGACCTCACCTGCCATATCGAAAGGTACCTTAAGGGTCCCAAAACTGATATTTTGGTCTCATCTAAAACCTACGATTTTAAGCATTTTGAAGTGTTAAAACACTTAAGTGCATAAGGGGGGGGGTCCATATGGACCCTGGATTTGGGGTTTTTTTTGCACGAAGCGCGAAAACGCAACATAACCCATTAAAGCTGTTTTATGTAATTGCCAAGGTAGTAGTTGCGCATTTTTTGGTGCAAAAAAATTCAAATTGATTTTGAGATAATTAGCATATAAACTAGTACTTAAATGATGGCGCTGTTCAAATTTTGTTTTGTCTCTAAAACCAAAACGAAACAACTTTTTTGAATTTTTATTTCAGCACTGTTTTTGTAATTATAATCTGCTATTTTGAGCCAATTTTCATTGAAAATATCCTTTGGGAAAGCAGATTTCTAGGAAATTTTTCCGGAAAAATGAAAATTTGACTCTAATTAGATATCTGGCCGCCATTTTGAAACGGAATGACTGAATTTAATTGTTTTGTTTCATATGATTTTATTTGAGTTGGTGTATCACTGTGTACAGTTTTAAAGATATGCACTTAACTGTTAAAATGACACCTTGCTTTTGATTATTGGATGTTTAGTTGCAAAGTTACATCCAAATTGGTAAAAGGGCATCTGGCTGATTCCGAAAACTATAGTTTTGAGAAAATCAAGTTTAAAAGTTTTTGTATATGGTACAACTTGAATGGTAAAGGATGTTTATCTTGGTTTTTAATACATTTTTTTTTTTTTTTTGTCGTTGGAACCTGATTTTATGATAGAAGACACCTCAAAGGTAGCATTTCTGATTAAATTAGAAATTTGACCACGATTTTTGACTATTATGCTCGGCTTCAATGGCCCGTATCTCGTAAAATACTATGTCGACCTTAAGGTATCTTTTAATATGGCGGGCCACATATATGATCAGACATCTGCCTATTCCAGTAAAGGGCATATCAGTTCATAGTCAATGAATGTTCCTTTTACTTTCTATGAGCACAGTACATGTAGCTTCTGAATCTACATATTATGCTTTTATAGATTAGTCTCTTAATGTCACTTAACAACTTTCTTTTTTATCTCTACAGTTTGATAGGAGGCTCAGACTTTAAGCTTGTATACAGACACTATGCCACGCTGTACTTTGTCTTCTGTGTAGATTCATCAGAAAGTGAATTAGGCATACTTGACTTAATACAAGTAAGTATCATACCCAGGGACTAAGGAATCCAGGCTTGTATACAGACACTATGCCACGCTGTACTTTGTCTTCTGTGTAGATTCATCAGAAAGTGAATTAGGCATACTTGACTTAATACAAGTAAGTATCATACCCAGGGACTAAGGAATCCAGGCTTGTATACAGACACTATGCCACGCTGTACTTTGTCGTCTGTGTAGATTCATCAGAAAGTGAATTAGGCATACTTGACTTAATACAAGTAGGTATCATACCCAGGGACTAATGACTCCAGGCTTGTATACAGATATTATGCCACGCTGTACTTTGTCTTCTGTGTGGATTCATCAGAAAGTGAATTAGGCATACTTGACTTAATACAAGTAAGTATCATACCCAGGGACTAATGACTCCAGGCTTGTATACAGACA
>JXSR01S074462.1:108517-120914 GCA_000969725.1 Ophiothrix spiculata | reverse complement strand
GCCCATGATTTTAAAAAATTTAAAAAGTCTACAGAATCATTAATGTGTACCTACTTAAAAGTGTAAGCACATTTAATAGTCAGAAATCAACATGTTTTTTTTTAAATGAGTTTAATCAACACCGTTTTACTCACAGTAATGTATTGTGTACGCCTCTCCAAACTTTTATATTTCTTGGCTATAATTTCTTTACAATATCACTCTTGGACAATTTAATAAGATATGTATGTTTCTCTTTTTTTCTTTTTTTTTTGAGTTTTTCATCTCAAATATAGCTCATATTCAATTATAATGGATTAAATTTAACCCGATATGAAGTTGAATCAAAGCAATAGTGTCATTCAGCTGCCAACTGGAATTTAGGGTTTCCCATTACCCTAAATTCAGAGATGGGACAATTTTTTTTCTCTTATTTCAACATTCATTTGTTTTTGATAAAACAATCACAGTGGGAATGCTGTACATCAAAAAATTGTCATGAGTAGGAAAAGTGAAATTTCAGAATCATGATAATGGGCAATCCCTTTAACAAGCATCTCGGAAATCATAAGGTTCGCTTAATAAAAGGGTGGATAATGTTGAGAAATACCTATGCACAAATAATTATTTTGGAAATAACACTTATGTATATGGTATTATACTCTTAAAAATGTGGAAGATTGGTTTTAAAGATGGCCTAAACAATCTTGGGAATTATATTGCTAACAAAGTTTACTTACTGTGGAGTGGATTACTTTGACAGTTATCTAAGCACCTAAACTTAATGACTATCTTGGGAATTGATTGTGAAAAAGGTCCAAACCATAGTTATTAAATTGACTGAACAACTTATCATTTAGCTTGTTGTTCTTGAACATATCCCAATACATAAAGTATTTAAATCCCCAACACATTTTTCTTTTAAACTAAAATCCAAAATTATGAAGAGTGGCTTTAATGTATGTTTCTCTTTAGTTCTATATAGCTGCTGGACTGTGTCATGTTTTTGTGATCATTTGGATGAAGAAAAATATTGTGTGTATCCAATCATGCATTGTTTCCTATGTGAAATTTTGTACAGGAAGTCATGTGAGTAGTTATTGATGAAACATGCCCAAAAGGCAAAGAATACAACAAATAACTTTGATTCATGGGCATTTCATCACTAACTACTCACATAATTTCCTATACAAATAATCCCACAGCTAGGATGCAATGCATGATGGGATACACATGCTATCTTCTCTTGTTTGGATGGTTGACTTCTGAAATACTGATGTCTGATTGCATCTAAAGATATTTTAAGTATTTTTCACAAAACTAAGCAAACTCAATCATAGATTTTTATTTCAGCTATGAATTTCATTAATCAATTTGCATTTCATTTTACTCAAGAAACATGACAAAAATTAATTTGCAGTAATCTGATTTTTTGTGAATTTCATTCTCTAATTTTGTATCATTTCCATCCAAAATTAAATGTGCATTTAACAACTGATTATCCCTTAGTACACCATTGTAGAAACGGAATAGGGCAATTTTCAGTGCTTTTAAATTGGAATGTGATGGAACCAAAACTATGAATGCAAAGATTATATATAATCCTATTGTGATTAAAATGACATTATTTTATGACTAATAGCAGTTTAACCTCTATTTTTCCTGTGATTTTGGTGCATTATATCATGGTGCAGTGTAAAATGCAAATGAGCCAAGCGTGAAGCTAAGCAATGCATGTATTAATTGGCCTACCATGCATTCTGGCATGTGATGTACCTACAGGCATACTAGCATGTAATAGTCCACCATGCATTCTGGCATGTAAAACCTACATGCATACTAGCATGTGATGAGTCTATCATGCATTAAGAATCCATGTTAGAGATAGAGATCTGTATGCAAGAAAATAAGCGAAAGAGAGATGTGTGGTTTCACTCTAAATGTGAATTGCATTGTGGGATATTCCTACATACTTGAATTGCTATGTGGAATTATTTATACCATAGATTAAAGAAAGTCCAGATAGGAAACGGGCTATTTGTACTCTAAAACTTTGGCTAAGTTAGAAGATTGTGCCACGCACAAATTTAAAATGCGCATTGCGTTGTACTTAAGTAATTGAAGTGCACGATCAGAACACAGAGGGGAGTCACTACGCAATCGCACAGCATCAGTCCAGGCATGGCGCTCGCACGTCAAAATCACCTAACTTAGCAGCATTTGCTACCAATCTGTTGCCGAAGTATGATTTATACATATTGAACCCATTGTGGGATAATTTGTTAATATTACATTGAATTGTAGAATACTTTTATATTACTCCTCTTCAAAAAATCAAAGATGGAAGAAAATATAGAAAAGGGAAACCAGTAAAAGGGAAACCAGTAAATGTGATGAGAAAGGAAATTGCACGGCAGTTCCTCCACAACATACATCAATCAGTGATTTCCAGGTTACACACCAAGTATGGTTTACATTGAAAAAATCATCAGGAGTGATTGGGACAAGCCACATAAGAACTTTGACCTACATCGATTTACATTGATGTAAATCTCATCGGTGCAGATTGAATCTACAATTGACCATCAAACCAAATGTGGATTCCTGCAGCATATTCAAATGTGTGCCAAGCTTCAAACCAATTTAATGCCCATGAACTCACAATGTGAAGTCCATCTAATCTAGATTGATGTGGATACCGGGAATCTACATTGATGAAGATCAGAGCTCTTGTGTAACTTGCCTCAATGTTGTAAAGAAATAGAACTGTAAGGGTCACACAATCATATAGTTGTGTAAAATTTTCAGTTTAAACAATGTTGAAAATGTGTTGGTTGCATGAGTTATCAACTTATAAGAGTATGCCTTACACAAGTAGTATCTGATCACTTTCTCATGAAAGTTCCAGGCTTTGGGGAAATTAATAATATATACATACCTAAAAGATATCCCATAATGCATTCACATTGACAGTTAAACCACAACTTATGCAAGCAGTGAATTGAAAACAGATATTTTGAAACGGTTAAAGCATGCAAAATGTTTCTACTCTGACAAAAATAACATACCAACTAAAAACAAGAAACATCATAAAATTGTTTTTTAAAATGGATCAAATATAACTGGATGTTTCAAGAATTCTAATAAAAGCACACATATTCTAATTTCTGATACTTTCATGTTTTAGTTGGTAGTTGATATTTAGTATATAATGATTTTCTTGAGTTGATTTCCCTGATAGTGGTGTCAAACTCGATTACCAAAAGGTACAAAACTGAAATTATTTGGTACAATTTCGTCAAACTCTTAAAATCTAAAAATGTCACGTCCTTTCCCTACTACACAGCAAGGTCATTATTATTGTAACACCAACCTCAGCTACTATGAAAGTACTATAATGCCCCGGGGGTAATTGATATTTGTGTTCGGGTAACCACCCGAGTTACGCAGGTGACCCTATGTGAGACCAAAAAATTGGCAAAAATGGGTGAAATGATCCCCTATCTGATAAATCTATAATCGATAAATCTACCATATCTGTTCGAATGGATACCCTATCCGGGACGATACCTGTTCAAATGAATACCCTATCTGAGACGGTACACAAAAGTAACGAAATAATTATTACAAGAAATCATAGGTAATATGTAACTGCAAACCATTTGAACACTTTTAAGAATTGTTTCTAGGTATTTGAAGCACTTTAATTGGCAATTTATCATTAATTCAACCATTCTTTCTTAGTTTAATGCCTTATCAGAAACTTAAAAGCAAAAATTGATACCCTATATGAGACTTACAGAGTACCAGGTTGATTTTGATACCCTATATTGCAGGTCTCGAGACCTCTCCAGGTCTCACCTTTTTGGTAACGCAGGTGGTTACCCAGTCAGAATACCCAGTTACCCCCCCTCCCTGGGTTTAATGCACTAAAGTAACAGCACATTTCCTTGAAAGTAAATATTTTTCTACTTCTCTACTAATGCAGCACCGCCATGGATACTTCAGGTTGTGTTTCTACTGTGTACAGCATTGTACATCATAATAATCTGGCTGTGTTTTATTTAACTCTTGTAATGGCCTACAAGCAGAAGACAAATCCGAATAATGCTCTTGTTCTTTTCAACAAATTTTTGCACTGATATTCAATGAAATTTAGTATGGAAAACCAACTAAAGAAAACCATAGTTAATATCTATGACAATAAAACTACCGAATAAAATATAATTAATATTGCAAAGAAATTCACTCATGCACTAGTGGAAAATTACACTAAATCATGCTATTAAATACCTTCTAAGACATATAACGGATTCGTTGCATGCAATGGAAGTGATTTTCTGTGTCTTCGACTTCCTATAAATAAAATCTTTTGTTTTGTTTTGGTAGAGTGATTACTAAGCAACTTCTAACTGAAATTCCTACCCTCTTTAATTCTTGATCCAAACTCTGTTCGCTGTTGTTCGCTTTGGAGGACGTCCGAGATCGAGGGGCCGAATATCCACGATGCGCGTTGTTGTTATTGCGACTCTGACGACGGGGGCGCTTTCTGCTACACTGCCTACACGGAATGCAGGTAGTGGGTATGCGATCGTCACCGTCTCTCTCTGTCATGCTCTCACCGTCTTGACGCAAACATTTATTGTCCATTTCTTCCTGAAAGGAAAGACTACTGCCTAAAAATATTCCAGATTGGTTAGTTAATTTGGCACTACTGTTAGATAACCCCCCACCGTTGCTGGACACGTTTCCGAGTAGTCGCGTGCCCTCCATGTCCAACCCGTATTCTTTGCTGAGATGAGCTTGCGATGATTTATTTAGTTTACTACTAACCGCCGAATGGAATGTTGCATAGACAAAGTCGGCATTTGGGAGTCCGCTTAATTTCTTCAGAGCAGCTAGATTACAATGACAGCAATTGTCTTCATCTGCTACGAACGAGTCTTTGGGACGGGAACAACAGCATCTGTAAAAGAACCAACAGTTGCAGTGATATGTTAATATGGATGTCAACATGCGTCTGACCAATATTTGACAAAATCTCAAAACTAAGAAAAAAATCAAAAAAATGTCAAAAATCCCACCGCTGCCACCATTTTTGGCAAAACATGACACTTTTTGACCTATTTTTGGCAATTTTTCACAAAGTAAGGAAAAAATCAAAAAATTGAGACATGAGTTCCTAGATATTGCTGTCTAGATTCTAAAAAATGAAATAGTTCCAAATTTCCCCAGAGCAAAATTTAGTTAGCTTTCCCGTAAAATTTTGTGCAAAAAAACATGATTTTTGGACCTTAGGGTCCAAAAATGACCTCACCATCATGTTCAGTATGCAAATCTGCTTCAAGAAATAAATACTTTTATTTGAATTTGATTATATGTTGCTGAGTTACAGAGCAAAAACCATTTCTGAAAACGAAGGGTTGACAGGGCCTTTAGAACTATATCCAAAATGTCCAATTATTGACTCTACAGCACCCTCCTCTTCCAGTTTGTTAAAATGACCTTTGACTGGAGCCTCAGCAAAAGGCAAAATCAAAATGCATCCATAGCAACTAGGATATGCAAACAGTATGAAGTAGGACTGCCGCAGCGTATGGGGTGGATTGCTTTGAAGAATACCCTATTAGAACATATAACGTTGAGTAAGATGGCCAAGTTTAGAAACTAGTCAGAAAACAGGAAAACAACTTCTTTTGAATAAAATGAAATAAAACAATAAGATTCCAGACTCTCGCACAACTTCCGTAATTATTGGTTGCAACTAAAATACTTGCTTTAAATTGCAACCCCAAGAAAAAAATACATCGATTTAAAATAAATAACACTCAGTTTTGTTTACCAAAAAATAATTGAATACTAGAATGCAACACTGACCCAAATCCACTTTTTTCAAATGAGTTATACACAGGAGGGACTTTCTTATAGATAGGTCTTCCTTGTGCATGAAAGACTAAAATGAATCCACACCACAACTGTCCCCAAAAGTCCTTTATGTTTTCAAAATTTGTCAAAAATTGTCAGTGTTGCATACATATGTTGTTTTATTGAACGTATTAAAAGTAGTCTCATTTCAAAATGGCGGTTGAAAAACGATTTAAGGACAAATTCTGCAGCAAATATATGAAAATGACACTTTTCTGATTAAATTTCTTCAAAGAAATTTGGTTTAGACTAGCAGAACATTAATTACAAATACATTACTGCACAAAATATTGGGTCCAGATGGATCCCATCCCTTTTTCACATAAAACTAAATACATAAAGCACATATGAATGCAACAATGACCCAAGTTCACTGCTTACCCGACCCCCTGCAAAGCATTGCAAGCGCAAATATTGTAGAAAAATCATGTTTCATATGGCAATTGGATTCATTAAGGTGTTTGGTCCATGAGAGATCCTCCCAAAGAATTTTGGTAAAAATCGGCATGAATGATATTTTATCGATGTAGAACTAATTTATAAAATAAAAAATGGGGGTCACCGGATGAGAGTCGGTTTAAAAACAGCATTTTTGGAGGTTTTTGGGGAAAAATTAGTACAGTGGTCTATGGGAAATGTGGCAAAAGTGAAATTATTTAGTGTTGATTCAAAAAATCTGCCCGAGCATTTTTGTTAATTTTTTCACAAAAGTTGCGAAGTATGTTCTTTCAAATAAAACAATAAAAATTGGGGGTCACCGACTTAATTTTCCAGGAAAATATTAAAATATGGCAATTTTTAGCTTTAAAACACTACTCATAGTATATGCGCATGCGTATTACGGCACTTACCAACTCAGAAACTAGCGCGTACTGGTACGCGTGGACGGCGCGTGGACCAAACACCTTAACCTACCCTATGAGCCAAATTGACATAACATCAGACACACCATAAAGTTTTTGTCCTTTTTCTTAAAAACTACTCCAATGGACTTGGGTCAGAGTTGCATTTCTATATTCAATTTTTAAAATGGACCTACCTGCATCTGCCAGTAAGCTTACAGCAGGCAGTTGCTGGGTGTAACATAGCATATACAGGCCAACCATAGGCAGCAGCAGCATACTTAAAATAATGCATTACTTCTAAAAATTCATGTTTTTCTTCCTAAGAGGACAGAAACAAAGAAATAAATCACAAATAGTTTGTCAGATATTGGCACAACTCATTGTCAGTAGCAACAGCAATGGGTGCATTGAAGTGGCCGAAGACACACTTTGACAAAATTTGAAATCTGACACTGAAAGGTCCATAAATACACAAACTTCTTTGACTCAAACTAAAATCAGACCTAAGCTATGTCAATTTTTGTTCTATTAATATAATGATTTTTGGTCTTAGGTAAGAAAAAAAGAGTCAAAAGACTTATAAATAGTCGAAACAATGACATTATTTATAAAGATCCCCAAATATATTGTTTTTCCAAAGGCTCAAATTTCACATAGTCCATGTCTAAATTTATGAGAAAAAGGAGAATATTCGTTCAGATAAATTCAAAATTGAATCTTCATCCAGGTGGGTAATTCCCTGACTTAAGATGATTCTATTAAACTTTAATGAAACCAGGCAGCTAGGTCCTTGATACATCAATCCTGGTGTAGATTCTTGGCAAGGATATATATCATATAAAGAATATCTACGGCTTATGGTTAAACCACAACCAAGCTACAAAATCTGTATTCTTTGTGCATAAAACCACACAGCCTGGATATATCAAGTCAGACTGTTGCTGTTAAGTAGTAGTATAAAGGAGATATCAAACAATGAATCTAGGACCCATAACTGCACTATAAATCATCATGTGAGTGTAAGAAAGTTGTATCTACAATGGCTATCATATGTTATATTTATTTAATACCTTCTCGCTAGAAAACAAAAATCCTCCACATTTTCTCTCCCATATGTGGATCTTGAAATAGTTCAGGGGCCGAAAACGATCGCTAAATAACGGGTATTAGCGATCGTTTTTGGAGTTTAGCGATCAAAACGGGGTTAGCGACCATCCCTAAATGTTAGTGAAATCGGCCCCAGGTGACAGTGTCACCTGAAGAACTATTTCAAGAGGCTCGCACCCTAGCAGTTAGAGCACGGGACTTGTACAGAGGTTGTGGGTTCGAGCCCCAGTGGCTGCACTGCCGGTCCGACCATGTATCCTTGTTTCCTTGGGCAAGAAACTTTACTCTAATTGCTCTGTGGTTTGGAAGTCACGTAAAGCCATTGGTCCCCTGTTTGAATGCTCCTTCTTGGGGCACTGCATGTATACAGTGTATACCTGGGGAGTCTATACTGGCCCTTCTACAGTGTGCAATGTAAATTGTGAAAAGCAGCAGCCATTGTAGATACGACTTTCTTGTATTCATTTAGTCATGTATGCTCAGACCCTGGGATTTCATGACAATATTACACTACATACTGCAAGATTTAATTTCAATTATTTATACAGCACAATTCTATCAGCTACATCTTACCATGGCATCAATATCTATATTAGGCCTAAAAAAATAATGGTGTGGTATATAGTTTTCTTACAGCCCAAAATTTGGTGTATTTATTAAAGGTTATTTTGGGTTGAAACTTAAGTTCACTAGCTCTTCAAAAATCAATTTCAAAGGCAAATTTTTGAACAAAATCTGATCAGTAGACCCCAAGCCCATCCCTACCACTCACCCCACCACCCCAAGTATATTAGGTTCTAACTTTACCTCAATGCAGCTTTTCACTAGTTGTGAAAGCATATGATCTCGATATCAGTTGCATATCTGTCAAATTCATTCCATTTGAGATTATTCAAGTGTTTTTCTTGTTGCCTTTTGTAGATAACTGGAACTCGTTCATCTGACATTACTCATCTGGGCTTTCTGTGATCGTGACAATACTATGCAATATCTTTTCAGTATAAGTCACTATATCATATTCTGCGATATCTTTCCCAAATACCTTGATCAGACTTTAGGATAGCTTTAGACCACTCTCCTAGCGCAATTAAGGTGGCAAAACTCTGTACTATTTTCAAACTCAGTCCCTGGTTATCATCATTAATCAGGCCATTAAAATCCTCTATCTGAATCTAGATTACTTGTAAAAAGATTTTTCTATACCAATTGGCATGATTTGAGCCAGTCAATAGTCTTACTATTGCCCTTGCAAAACAAAATCGGTACATAAAATAAATATTGACTGCTCTTTAATTCTGGCAATAGTAAAAGCTATTTACCCTCTGTGTTTTTGAGACAATCATACTAGTATATAGTCTCAAGATCACTTCATGCAAAAGTCTTTACTATTGCCTTCATGAGCAGCCAATGCCCTTATCACAGACACCCAGTCGATGAAGTCATCAATTATTAACACTAATTATAGTATTTTCATTTTTAATATTTGCAATATCTTATTAATGTTTTGAACAACAAGGATTTTGACTTCATCTTCAACATAAATGGTTTCATAATCTAGTTTACTACTAAAAACATATGGTAAGTAACTATGGAAAGCATTCATAGGCCTCTACTTAAAATTTTCCTGTGCATATTGCATACACAAATCCCAAACCTATATATTAACGTTATGCAGTAAACAAACTCATTATCATTTCAGTCATTAAATTTCCTACAAGAAATGAAATTTTGAATGCAACAAATACGTATCACCTCGCATAGTACGAAAGACTTTTCGTTTTATGGGACTACTGTGTTGAAGAACCACTATTTCAATATCGATGCATAGTCGCCTACGCTCTCATCATACGTACACTAATCAATTTGATTTGTAGGAAATTTACTGATTTAAATAATAGGTGCCAGGGTCTTGCCTGTCTGTGACTATCATGATGATATCTAATGTCATTGACATTATCAATAAATTATTTTGTGCCACACTAACACAATAAAGGTGGTTTCAGAGTAGCTGTCATTGCCGCAGACGACCAAGCTTGTAGTTGCGGAAAACGACCAAACATTTGAAATTTTGAGTTGTCGTAATGCAGCACAACACATTTGCATATTGCCCCAATGGTCTGTCACAAGAAAAGTTCCAACTCAAAATATTGTTTTGTTTGCGACCATCACAACAGGGTAATCGATATATCGGCTTGTAGTGCTTGCCGCAAAATTTTCCAGATGCGACAAGGTCGAGTTTGCGCACATAAAATTGTTGATGTCACGCTCGTCGTACGACCACCACGACAGCCACTCTGAAACCAGCTTTACACGTGACCTGATGACCTTTACAGCTGCTTCACCACAGCTAAAAATCTGATTTTGACAAAAGCTGATGGTTGAGGCATAAGACATGCACTGCCCCTTTAATGTTGAGTTAGTTACTTAGCTTCCCTACACATATAATCACTTTGTTTTCCATCTTTTATCTGGGTTTTCAACTGAACCCTGGTACGATCAAGCTTGTACTTACGGCAGGCGACCAAGCATTTACAATTTTGAGTTATCGTAATGCAGCACAACATATTTGCATATTGCCCCAATGGTCTGTCGCAAGAAAAATTCCAACTCAAAATGTTGTGTCGCCGCGACCATTACGACAGGGTAATCGATATATCGACTTGGCACAAAATTTTTCAGATGTGACAAGGTCGAGTTTGCGCACATAAAATTGTTGACGTCACGCTCGTCGTACGACCACCACAACAGCCACTCTGAAACCAGCTTTACACATGACCTGATGACGTTCAGAGCTGCTTCAACTAAAAATCTGATTTTGACAGAGGCTGATGGTTGAAGCAGAAGACATGGACTGCCCCTTTAATGTTGAGTTTGCTTCCCTTTGCATATAATCACTTTGTTTTCTATCATTTATCTGGGTTTTCAACTGAACCCTGGTACACAATGATGGGAAGCTTAATAATTCATACACCTAGGGTTCTCTATCCCGATAAATGTCACACGCTAATCTAGTGTATAAAAACCTATTCACTCTGAAACCAGCTTTACATGTGACCTGATGACTTTTAGAGCTGCTTCATCACAACTAAAAATCTGATTTTGACAGAGGCTGAAGGTTGAGGCAGAAAACATGGACTGCCCCTTTAATGTTGAGTTTGCTTCCCCACACATATAATCACTTTGTTTTCTATCGTTTATCTGGGTTTTCAACTGAACCCTGGTACGCAATGATGGGAAGCTTAATAATTCATACACCTAGGGTTCTCTATCCCGATAAATGTCACACGCTAATCTAGTGTATAAAAACCTATTCAATCCATTTCCTGTGGGTGATTTACATATGTGTGCCAACAGATGCACAAAAGAGTTTATAAGCTTGACTATTTAGTCAAACGACAAGATTTATGTCTCTGCGTACAAAATGTCAAATAAAATCTTTCCTATAACATGACAAAAAATCTGTTTTATGGGCTGCAGATGTGTAAAGTTGGTGAGCCATGCAAATTTTTACTTTTCTTGAGGTTAAAATTGGTCTTAAAGTCTTAAATTTGCCACGAATCCCCCCCAAAAATAGGGGAAATAATTGAAATATTCTTAAGACAAGCTTCTAAAAACTTTTTAAAATGGCTTTGGAATTTCCATGATTTTTGCAAACCTAAAAAAATCTGGGTTGTTGGGACTCATGAAACAGGTTTTGATTTTATATTTTGTTGCCTCATTTCAAAATTCACCTATATTAACACGGTGTGGTGGGAAGGGTTGTAATGACTCGACTCAAATGACTCGATTCGACTCGGACTTGGACATTTTGTGACTCAAGACTCGACTCGATTCACCTTCTCTGGATGACTCGACTCGATTTAATAATAATAATAATAAACATTTATTGAGCGCCTTATACAACTGTTTCAAAGCGCTGTTGCCTATTATTACGCTGCCATCAGGAAACCGTCACAATCATTTAGCATTCACCTAGGAGTCGCTGGCCAAGCGCGCACCCTATCTGCACTTAGATTGTAATGTTTCCCATAACAGCTTCCCAATAACGCTCGGGTAGACGAAGCAATGAGGATTAAATGCCTTGCCCAAGGACATAACCCGTTGGCTGTAGCGGGGCTCGAACTAGCGACCTACCGATTCGGAGTCCTGCACTTTTCCACTAGACCACACGAGCTCCCATGAGACTCAATACCCTCTTGTCTCGAGACGCGATGTGGTCAAGACTTAAGACTCGACTTACCGACTTGAGTCACAACAAACTGACTTGAAACAATCATTTGTTACTCGAAATATAATAAAATAATTTGGAGAACTATTTCTAATAGTCCCACCACTGGTGGGACTATTGGAAATAGTTACAAATTGAAAATGTGTCAAAATTTTGGCATGTCTATCATTTCAAAGTATCAATCAAATAAAAATAATAACATCTCTCCAACAGAATACAAAATAAAGAAGCTACTTACAGGATTATGAAAATCTAAAAATCTTGTATCTGGCGTAATGGGAACCCCAGAGAGAAATTTGATAGTGTCGTTGGC
>JXSR01S074462.1:83955-107796 GCA_000969725.1 Ophiothrix spiculata | reverse complement strand
CTGCCTATTTTCACCTGTTTCTTGAAAAGTGTTCTGTCGCAAAGTCCCCTTTTCAGGGTGAGTCATCATATTTGTTATAATAAATCATACCACGTTACACAATGCATTTGTTAGTTCATGACAGTTCATCTGTGTTGGTATAAATCATGATTTAGATTTAAACTTTAGATCCAAACACATTAATAGTTACCTTCGGAATTTTCAGATGGAACTCCATCTTTCATCAGCGAGTGGTGTTGGTCGACTGTATTACGAATCAATCTTTTTGACCTTTGACCTAAGCCAATCAGCCATCACTCAGTAAAGACGGGGGGAGGGGGCTGACACAAATTTTCAGGAGTCTACGAGGCTGTTATTAGCCTCGCTGATGAAAGAAAGTGTGTGTACAATGTAGTCTTTTCTATAAGGTCTTAATTATATTGCAAAGTCATATACATGTCATGAATGTCTATGCTTCCATTTAAATAAATAAATATGACATATTTATAGAGGATAGCCTCATCAGTGTCTAGCACTGCTTTCCATGAGGGTCCTCTGTCAGATGGTCAGATTTATTTGCCAGTTTTAGTGCAGGAGGAAAACCGGAGCGCCCGGAGAAAAACCTGTGGAAGCAAGTTTGGACTGGCAACAAATTGCACATACAGCGCCTACACCGGGGTTCGAACCCGTGACAGTCCTGTGGGCTCATTGGTGCAAAGCAAGGGAACTACCGCTGTGCCACCTGCGTCAGATTTATGGCATCTGAGATGATCTGACACCCACAATTATATCCCATGTAAGTTGTCAGGATATTCATGAAAATACAGCTCAATAAATTTGATTCAAATTACTAGAAAACAAAGGAATCTTTAATATAGGTCTAACCGAAACTTAATGTTTTACTAATGTAACAAATTTGGTATTTTTCAAATAAAGAAAAAAATTTAAATTAAAAAAACAAATAAAAAACCTATAAGGTGTGACCAGTACCATTTGACTACAAACAGATTTACCAATTAAAAATGTTATATATAATGTTGTTCATAACATTTTTGAAGGTAAAGTGTGGACTTATTCCCTGCGACTTATTCAAACAAGTTAGGCTAAATGTAGGCTACATATTATTACAATCAATGACATTCACCTCTTCCGTTTCTCGGACTCCAGCACAACAGCAATATTTCCGAAATCTTTTGTTCCATTTCTGCTCATACAATATTCTTCTTCGACTGCAAATAAATTCAATAAATTGGATATAACAATTGATTAACACATATAAGATAAATAAAATGTTGTTTTCTTCAATAGCCAGTAATCGAACAAAGGTCCCGGATGTAAACAAGATGCCCAGATGTCCGCTCCTGCCATAGCATCATATTAAAATAGTGAATTGTGACCCTGGAATGATTCTACATTCTGTAAGTAATTTAACTCTTTAGCCAATTCTACCAAAACTAAATTGATAATTAACCTAAAAAATAAAACTTTAGAGAATAAATTCTTCCATTAGAATTGTTATCTTTATATTAAATTGGTTGATATGACAAGGAACAGTTTAATAAAATTAGCAAGAATCTTATTTGGCCAATTTTAAAAAGTACTGATATGTGGCCTTCTCAAATGGAAAAAAATGTGTACTACATTTTCTCCTAAGAGGCTTGTTTGAGAACAAGGCTTTATTGTATCATCACAAAAATAGATGCGACCTGAGTACCTGGTACAACCAGCGCATGAATAACCATGCTTTGATTGCTTAATGGCTGTCAACTTAACAAGTCTTTTTCACAGGGTCTAGTCTACACCTTTATTTTCTTTACCTTCTAAAGCAGGGCTGCTGAGCTTGCAGTGCACATGCTTAATAAAGAGCTTTAAATGATAGGATTTGGTGCTTTTGTTTCTCAAACCACAAAGAAATACATAGGAAATATGTACCATCCATTAATTCTAGGCATTTTTGTACAAATAAAGCTGAACATTTTTTAACACCTGCAGTGAAAATAGTAATGCTTAAATCATTATTTTGGATTTGATATGCTTGTTATCTTGTGTTCTCTTTTTGACAATGAAGCAAGATTTTTCTTTGATTACATTATTAATTACACTTTTACAAAAGACAGCCACTATAGTATTTTTTTAAGTCAAGGCACCTCTTGCATAATGACACAGGTAGTGCATATAAGGACAAGGATCCTCTCACCAATAAGTGCAATCCCTGCATGCATTGCAGTTGATCTGAAGAATATTTTGTAGGCCCATGTATTTACTGTTGGGCAATTAATTTGATTAGTTGTACAGCAAAAATCATTGGTATATTATCGCCAAAAGCTGTTAACAGTGCAATGAGCATGAAAGAGTTTTATGTGGTTCAGAGGATTTGAAAAAAATTGATATTTGGATCAATGTAATGTGATTAAATGGGCCAAATGAAATATTAATGTGTTATGTGTGCTTTTCTTTTTCTTTAACTATTTCATCATCATTAAAATGTAACATGCACAATAAGATGGAGGTTTAAATGTTTAAACCATGGTTCATTAAGGTAATGTAATTTTATAACCATCATAAAATATTTTATAATCAGTGAAGGAACAATGCAGAAATGTGTTTGCAATAGACTAGTAATAAATAATTAATAACAAACATGTTCAAAGCATTTGCGTGCAATCAGATAACGAATACCATAACGTTTTGCTATTATGGCCTTTCTCCACCCTTCAATTCTATTGGTTGTATGAATGCATATCCTTTTACCTCTTATCATGAATGGAAAGACCCAAAATTTGTAATGAGGTGCCCTGGCTTTAAAAAAATTACTACAATTTGATTTAATATCCATTGATAGTATACTTATCCAATGATAGTATACTACCAGACCAAGGCATATCAAAATTATGGATAATGCTTTAACAAGAGGCAGCTATTAATGTGATTCTTCATTCAAAGATAATATACTATCAAAGCATCCTTAACTCTGACTGCCATAGGGCTATGTTGCCTACTTCCAAACATGCTAGGCATGGTCGTAATCTCAGGACTTCAAATCAACTTGACCCACCCAGATACAGAACTACCACAATTCCAGCAGCCGCTGACAGACTGAATTCCCATTATTTCATTGTGTAATGCATTCTGTTGCTATTTCATGCGTTTGTGCAATTTATGCTCTTGTCTCTGTATTATCATGATAATTTGTAATTTTTGTATTGTGTATTGTAAACCAGTTGTTTCAGTCTCCGGACTGCATTTCTGGTATTTTAAACCGTAATAAATAAAAATAAATAAAAATCAAAAAGTATCAAATTGAAAGATATATTTTTTTCAAAAGGCAGCCTTGAATGAGATTCATTATTCAATGATAGCCTACTATCCAGGGGCATCTCAAAAACCAGGATATCATTTCTGTAATGAGATATATCATTGTGTCCAGACAAGCTAGGTGGTTTATATATGGCAGCCGCTTTCACAGCTAGGTACCCAAACAAGGGTTAAGCTTATAAAATTCATGCCTCATCCGAGGAGCTTGAAAATCATAAAGGGACAAATTCAGTACATACTTTAAGCACTTTTTTCAAAAGATACATGATCGTTCCCATGTATGTAAGCCCTTGGGGTACTCAAATTTGATTTTGGTAGGGATGCGCCGCTGGGAAATTTGAAGTACCGCCCATGTATATACCAATTTTCAAGAAAAAAGGGACCCATCCATATACCAAATGTCCAAATTTTGAGTCAAATTTATACAAAAACACTGAAATTTTCTGCAAAAATATTAACACTAATTTGGCACAAATTTCCTGGTTTTTGTTTGAAATTCACTCTAAAAAAATCCAAAATTGAAAAAAAGACCCATCAAAATACCATAATTTGTAATGAAAAAGACCCATTGCCATACCAGACAGTCTGATTTTGCTACCCATGTTTTGCGGCACATCCCCATAACCTCTTTTATACTAAGTCCCCCCCCCCCCCAGGATGCAAGCTATTTGTTGAGGAAACGGGAAACTTTTCATGTTGTTGTTATACACAGTAGCAGTCATGATAGATTTCTTAAGTATGCTTCTGAGCAGCACATTGAGCAGAGATGCCAACTTCAAAAGTCAGAAATCTGTACTCAGAGAGTCAAAAAACTGTATTTTGCCATACAAATCTGTATTTTTACATCGGCGACGGTTTGACACAATGCGGAGTCACTGGAGGGGCTATTTCAAGGGCGAAAAACAGGCATCCCATTGTTCTGATAATTAATCTGCAAGATGCATCATAGCAAAGCTTAAACTGCTAGTGATTAAAACAAAATGTCCAGAAAAAAATTGAACAGAGCTCCGCCGTGTGTGGGCGCTTTTCAGAAAAGCGGCCACCGAAACTAAGTCTTTAAGGTAAACATACAGTAAACTCCCATTTCTTTTTGGTGTGGAAAGATAGTACAATATACTATTTTTAACTTAAGTTGCATCTAGGCAAAAAACAAAGTATGTTAACAACCTAACCTGGTTCATGATGAGTTAAGCTTAAAAAGTGACAAAGTCTACCCCAATTTTAAATCGGTTTTATCACACAATACAGCTCTTCCTTGTCAGTTAAATTGTACAAATACTCACATTATACAAATGTCAATTATTCATGATGATTTATGTCACGTTAACTTATCAACAAATCATCCTCACTGAGTCACTCACGTAAGCAACAAAACCATGTGTCCGGTCCCGAAAAACATGAACAGATCAAATGGTACCATACCGGTAGAATACTTTTGGGTGTAATTTTGGGAGTATTCTAGAAAAGATATTTCTGTATTTTACAAAACTGGGCAATTTTAAGGTAGCATTTGGGCGCTCAAGGGGAGTATTTTATTTTATTTTTTCAGACGATTGAAATGCGTACTTTGAAGTACTTAATTCGTATTTCCGTGTTTGCAAGAATTTCCCGTACGAAATACGGAAAATTCGTACTACTTGGCATCTCTGCATTGAGCATAGCCGAGGGATTGAAAAGCAATGTGTTTAACTCACACAGCACCACATGTTGTGAATGAATTACTACACTAATTTGACACAAATTTCCTGATTTGTGTTTGAAATTTAGTCTAAAAAAATCCAAAATTTGCGCCAATTTGGCACAAATTTAAGACAATTTTTAAAAAAGACCCATCAAAATACCACATTTTGCAAAGAAAAAGGACCCATTGCCATACCAAACAGTCTGATTTTGCAACCCAGGTTTGCGCACATCCCCATAACCTCTTTTATACAAGTATCCTTCCCAGGACGCAAGCTATTTGTTGAGGAAACAGGAAAGTTTTCATGGTGTTGTTATACACAGTAGCAGTCATGATAGATCTCTTAAGTATGCTTCTGAGCAGCACATTGAGCATAGCCGAGGGATTGAAAAGGGATGTTTACAAGTCACACAGCACCACATGTTGTGAATGAATTACTATAATAGTTTCTAACAATAAAAGAAGATTTTTTTATTCCTGTCACCAAGCACATATTGGTGATGATAAGATAATATTTGAAGGGATGGGTTCCGAACAAAACTAAAAAGCCGTATAATGCTCAACTATGTTCAACATAATATGATAATCTAACCCTCATTAAATGAGCTATTTTCTATAGAATACGCAAAGTTTTCAATCAGGTTCAATGGAAATTATTGTCAAAAGGTTTGATGTCCTGCTATTTTCTGCAAAATTTACACTAATTTAGCACAAATTTCCTGATTTTTGTTTGAAATTTAGTCTTAAAAAATCCAAAATTTGCACCAATTTGGCACAAATTTTGAAAAAAGGACCCATCAAAATACTACATATTGCAAAGAAAAAGGACCATTGCTATACCAGAGAGCCTGATTTTGCTACCCAAGTTTGTGGTACATCCCCATAACCTCTTTTAAGTACCCCTCCCAGGACGCAAGCTATTTGTTAAGGAAACAGGAAATTTTTCATGGTGTTGTTATACACAGTAGCAGTAATGATAGATCTCTTAAGTATGCTTCTGAGCAGCACATTGAGCATAGCCGAGGGATTGAAAAGTGATGTGTTTAACTCACACAGCACCACATGTTGTGAATGAATTACTACACTAATTTGACACAAATTTCCTGATTTGTGTTTTTGAAATTTAGTCTAAAAAAATCCAAAATTTGCGCAAATTTGGCACAAATTCCAGAAAATTGAAAAACGACCCATCAAAATATCACATTTTGCAAAGAAAAAAGGACCCATTGCCATACCAGACAGCCTGATTTTGCTACCCATGTTTGCAGCACATCCCCGTAATCTGTTTTATACTAAGTACCCCTCCCGGGACGCAAGCTATTTGGTTAGGAAACAGGAAAGTTTTCAAGGTGTTGTTATACACAGTAGCAGTCATGATAGAGCATAGCCGAGGGATTGAAAAGCGATGTGTGTAAGTCGCACAGCACCACATGTTGTGAAATGAATTACTAAATAATTCTTAACAATTGGTGAATATTTCACATTCTTGGTGGTAATGGGATTTTCCCTTATCGGGGAGCTATTTTTTTGCTTGAACCACCAATTAGATCAAAAAATGTATGAATGTAAAATCCAAGCCCTCACTTTTAACCAATCAGAGGACAGTAACCTGTATATGAGGTATATAAACTTATATATTTTATGGATTTGGTAAAGTACTCTAAAATCTCAATGTAGTGCGCATTTTCCCAGTTCATGTAATGTCTTCATTTTTACATAGAGTATAAGATGTGACAAGATATTGTCGCCTCTGATTTATGGCTAATGCAACTTTCATTTTATTATCTGCTCATCAAAAAAATGTGTTTGTGTTGTGGTAAAGAACGTGTAGGAACAAAACATGGTGCGCACTATATCATAATTTTAAAGTATATGCTTCACGCAATATTTTCCCTACTAAGTAGTTGCCTTATTCTGATTTATTTAGCTCCCAGATTAGCTTTGACAAAAGCTCTATCGTATGCATATGAGATACAGGTGATTAATATATTGCACAAATTTGGCAAACTATACACTTACGTTTCTAGTGAAGTTTTCCTCATAACCCTGCTAGTTGTTCTCCTCATTGCGAGTTGACGCTCTGCCTGTTTTGCTTTGACAAAAGTGCGACCAGCGCTATCGTATGCACACCAGGCACGAATGATTACTATACATACTAAAAGTACATTATAAATAACAATACCTGTAAAAAAGAGAGAAGTGTATCAATCCCAGGAATCAATGATGAAAATATGCATTATGCAACATGTTCTTCTTGTTAACTTATTTGGAACTACAAATTTATGAACTGAAATAATTGATACAAGTGTGATTATGACATTAAATGTTACCGTCGAATATATATGAAAAGAATATTGAGTACCTTGCTGTGATTTCAGCCCGCTGGGGGGGGGTACTCAATTTGGTTTGGATAGGGACGTGCCTCTGGGAAAATTGAAAAACCACCCATCCGAATACCAGTTTTCAAGAAAAAGGGACCCATATCCATATACTAAATGTCCCAAATTTTCAGTAAAATTTAATCAAAAACCACATTTTTTCTGCCCTATTTTATAAATTATCTTAAGTTTTGAGAAGAAATGTCAAAATTTGTGCCATTTGGCGCAAATTTTAGAAAATTTTGAAAATTGAACCTATCAAAATATCACATTTTGCGAAGAAAAAGGACCGATTGAAATACTAGAGAGCCTGATTTTGCTACTCGAATTCGCGGCACGTCCCCATAACCCCTTTTGTACTAAGTATGGGATGGGAAAAACTTTCAACAGACTCCGTTGACAAACTTGTTTCAAGTTTTCGCCATTGTTTGCCCTCTCTTGATATATGTTTACATCTACATTTAAATGTGATGTATACGTGGTCTTCATACCATCCTTGGCATATAAAAAATGGGACTTCAGCAATTCAAAAAAATATCCATATAGTTCTATCTCTGCTTACTTGAGAATAAAATTGTGTCATGTATAACTTACCTAAAACAGAATTTTTAATTAGCCAACCAGGACATTGTAGATACCATTCAGTTAGCCAATATATACCAAGAACTGACCAAACTATTGATAATACTAAAATACCTGCAAAAAATAAGGGGGGGGGGGAAAAACAGGATTACAGGAAAGAAGAACATTTCATGGATTTGTTTTCCAATTGCATAACCCCTGCCTGTGACGTATTTCAACTATGCACATTTTTGTGATTTTCTACAGTGAGATTTCTGCCAGAAAAGTTACTTATGCTATTGTAGTTTGTTGTAGTTTTAAAATGTTATCTAGGATTTGCAATCAACTTAAAATACAGTTTAAGTTTACAGTAATGAGCTCAAAATCATTGGGGCAAAATACATGACAGCTTCAAATGTACAACCATGTACACCGATGTACATTCCAGGAGTAGAGATTGTGTGTACACAATAACGCGTCAACCAGCCTGTGGATTCACGCTGTGTATTCAACTGTGCTTATGTGTTTGCGCCTACGCATTATACCTATGCGTACTACCAAGTCGCTCGTCAACGCGCACGCACATACAGTGTGAGGCGTGACGAACGTATCGAGTTGAATGTACATTCCAAGAATCTACATAGATGTAAATTCCAAGTTATTTTGTAGTTTGCCCCATTGTCTTTCATACCTAAAGATAGCATCTAGCATATCAAACATATGTATATATGACCTTCTAGCATTGGCAAGGGTTGAAGTAAATTTGAAGTATCTACTACATTTTATTATTGCACATACTGCATATTTTCTTTTTACAGCAGCATAGATATAAATAGGAGATGCCCAACTCTGTGCCATTTTTATTTCATCATGGGGATCAAATTTGGGGTATTCAGTTTTTTGCTAATAATGCACTGCGCCTCGATGTAATGACCATTATTGAAGATTCATCCCAGGATTCGTCTCATCTTTGCATTTAGTTTGCGATTTCAATCTACGAGCAACCAAATTAATACTCCAAGTTTGTTTTGAATTCAAATACCCCAAATTTGAGCCGCAATAGCAGACGAGGTACACCTGGTGGTCTGATATCTCCTCTTTACATCTATGATAAACTAACCTGCTCTTGCATATAAAAGATAAGCTATCTGTTTTCTTGGTCTGACATAAAAAATAGTTCCTTTTAAACTGAGGTATACTGTCCATCCTTCCACCACCAGACAAGTGCATAAGATGACTATGTAGCCCAGGATATATCTGTAGAGATTGGGAGAGCAACTGATGGTGTTTTCTTTGGCGATGCTCACGACAACTGCCATGGCTGCAGTCCTGTGGAGATACAACAAACATGAAAAATATTTTTGGTTACGCATGTCTTTTCAATTGTATCTATATATCTAATGACTACAGACAAAGTAAATAGTTCTTAGCTGATGGCTGATTTTTAAAGGAAAATTCCAAACAGCTTAAACTGACCCATGTTAAGTGCATGGGCTACCATGGAGCTTCCAGTTTTTTCTGAACATGTGACTTCTTTTTAAAAAAGATTAGACTTTGTCAAAAATGGACTGAAAATGAAAGAAAAAGCTAAGAATCTATTTAAAAACGAAGAAACAAACACAAAAAGAGGAGATTTGACACCCCTGCGTTATCTATGGGTCGCCCTCTAGCTTGCATTGATTGTCAGGAACCAAACACTGCTAATTGCCCTAAAAATGTGGTTTGAAATGGCAGCATTTTTTTGAAATCACTCTTTAAAGGTGCAATTCATGATTTTGATGTGGCCTCTTTTCTAGCTAAATGTAAAGAAGAGTACAAAATAAATATATACTGAAAATTTCACTTGATTCCGACCGTTCGTTTCCAAGTAACAGAGCTTTTAAGCATTTTGAAAATCCTCATAGGCTACTGTGTTGTAATTACTGTCGGGGCCCGACAATAAATAGAAAATGACACATTTTCTCACTTTTCTCAAAAATGCAAGCACATATGAAAGAATGGTTTGGGGATTGTATCATATATCAGTTGAGGATTCTTATAAGCTAAAATAATCAAATTTGATAGATGTGACCATGAGGGTGAAAAGTGGATCATGAATTGCCCCTTTAAAGCTGTGGAGCTAATCTGATACTGGGAGTAAAAAGGCTGAAGAGGTGCTTATTGAGATTAACCATCATGACAACACAGCAAAGCAGACAGTAATTGTATAGACATCAAAATCAAAGTTCAAGTTCAAACAGAGATTTGATTTTTTCCAATCATGTTCATCAGATAAACAACCAGCATAAAAATGGACAATTAGGAGTAGATCAAACAAGGCAGACAAGGGAGCTTAAATGGATTAACCATCGTGATACTTCAGTGTTGCAGAAAGTAATTATTACATGTAAGGGTAAATTTTAAGATAAGATGTGCTACAAACAAACCATGTACAGTAAGTTGGTAACCCTGTACCCAGCAACTAAAGGGTACTGTAATTGAACAATGCAACAATCCAGGTAGCCAATCTTTAATGCTGCATACGCATATATTGGTGGAAAATTTAAGACGCGTAATTTTCAACAGACATTGTATATAGCATCAATTATACAGCTCTGCCATAATTAGTATGCACATAATACACTGTGATAGGTACTAGGCATAGTCTATCCAAGTATTCCTTTTCAAATCATTTTGAAAGTGATGTGTGTGAAACCTTTCTCAATATCACACTTAAAATTAAACCTTTGTTTTCATTGAGTCTGACAGTTTCTTAAATATAGTACATTATTTTTAAAATAATATATAGACTTTCATTTCCATCTTGAAAAATGCTGACATTTTCTCCAATATCCCCACACATATCAAAAGGAAATGAAATATTTCGCATTACAACAATGTGGAACGTTGCACATCCTTGATATATTCAGTTTAATCTATTGACGGAAGTGTTTTTTAAGGGAGAGACAGATGGGGAATAGGGTACCAAAATGAATGCAAGGCCCAGGGGGACCGCTCTGGATGGCAATTGGTACTCGTGCTCATCACAAAAAATGACGTAAAAGGGTCAGATTTTGTACCACAGGTGGCGTCTACATTTTTTGAAAAAGGGGTAGTTTTCAGCATAATTTATGCCGTTTAGGGTTGTAAATTCAAGCTACCTTTGCTGCTAAGGGTCACTTTCACATAGTGTTGCTTAGCTGAGTATCATGCTGTACATATTTTGCATAAAAATATTTAAAAACAAGCGCAAATAAGTATTGACTTCATGGTAATGAATAAAAAACTTCAATTTTGTACTTTTAGTACCTAATTTGTAAGAAATAGGTTATTACAATCTTTCGCCATTGCGCCATTTGGGGCGAGATTTACATTATCTTACGCCATCTTAGGGGTACAATTTGCTGTCAACAATTAAGCCATTTAGGGTTCAATTTTGAGGTGCTCTGACGAGCATGAGTACCACTTAAGTATGCGAGCGGTCCCCCGGGATGCAAGGTTTCACAAACATTCTAGTTGTTACATGACAAGAAATAAAGCTATTGAATTTTCATAATCAACTTCAGTTCACAACAACATGTAACATTCTTTCATACTTGCTTGCATTTTTGAGAAAAGTGAGAAAATGTGTCATTTTCTAATTATTGTCGGGGCCCCGACAGTAATTACAACACAGTAGCCTATGGGGATTTTCAAAATGCTGAAAAGCTTGTAACTTGGAAACGAATGGTCGGAATCAAGTAAAATTTTCTGTATATTAATGATGTACTCTTCTTCATATTTAGTTAGAAAACATGCGAGGTTTTTGTCACATCAAAATCATGAATTGCACCTTTAATATCAAGTTGTAGCCCTTACCTTTATCTTTCAAATAACCTTCAATTAATGTTACATTTTCCGATAAAATTTTTTGCTACGGGAGCTCGTAAACAGCGCCCCCGCTTTTTCCACCAAGTCAAAACGACACCTAACCACTTTAGACATGCACCGGAACTTACGCTGCTAAATCCAAAATAAATATGGATGCCAGTTGTTTTGGATGCTATAATTGATCACAAGATGGGAGCTCGTGTGGTCTAGTGGAACAGTGCAGGACTCCATATCATGAGGTCGCGAGTTCGAGCCCCGCTATGGCCAACGGGTTATGTCCTTGGGCAAGACATTTAATCTCGGATTGCTTGGTCGACCCAAGCGTATTGGGGAGCTGTTAGGGGAATATTACAATCTTAATTCTGATAGGTCAGCATCATAAGATTGCGATCTAGTTGAGGTGAGATGGTTGTGACGATTTCCTAATAACAGCGTAATAATAATGTACAGCGCATTGAGATGTCTTCTGATGTGGTTTGCGCTTAATAAGAAATGTGTATTATTATTATTATTATTAAGATTCTAGTCATTTATATTCATAAACATAAAACCATGTCACTTGTAACCAGTTCTACTATCATTGCAAAATAATCTGTGTGGACTTATGTTTTTTAACGGGACTTTCTACCCCTACACCATTCGTGGAGTGATTTAGTGTTGTGCGGTCTAGACAAGACATTTAATCTCAAATTGTGTCCTTAGACATCACATTTAATCTCAATTGATTCATTAGTGTAAGTAATATTGAGGAGTAATTTTGTGAAAATTTACAATCTCCTGTAGATATAGTATAGACAGATATGCACACTACCCAGATAGCTAATAGTGAAGCAAAATTATGCTGACACTCTTCTAATGGCATACGGATTTTTATTGCCATTTTAATTTACCTACTCCACAGCGCAGACAAAATCAAAATAGCCTCAAAAAATGCCTTTACTAGAAAAATTATTGGACCAGAGATACTTCTTAGCATACAATAACCTACAGGTGGTTTAATGGAACTACAGAGTGAGTATCCCTGGTGATCAAGCGTGTTCACTGAATTTTCTGAATATTTCTCAGACATAGAATGAAAAAGAAACTGTATTTCAAATCAGCCATATTTTGAGTCGAAGCTTAAATGGCATACACTCGCGGTCTAAAGTATTTCCGCACAAACACTTTATTCAGCCATATATCACAAGGCGTTTATAAGGAAACTATCTGGAAACTTATGTTGCTTTTGGTCAGATCTGATAGGTAATCTAGTTAAGTGTAAAATTGAGCTCCGAATGGGATCAACCCTCTCACGTACAGATAGGGGGCAACAATACAAATGGGTCGAAAAACGTGATTTTAAGGTCAAATTTGATTTGACAACGCCTGGGTCAAGGTCACTTCACCGCTCAAGTTGAGTGGTCATATGGAATGTGTATATGTAATAGAATGACAAGCAGGCGATTAAATGTCCTGGTCACGCTTGATTGCACCAAGAGAATGCTTGGAAGCAAACGAAAAATGATCCTTCAACGCCCCACCAGTTCACAAAAATAGGGCTGTGATGAATGTGGAGTGTTTTGTGACGGTATATGACAGATTGAAAACCTCTTAAAACCTTTTAAAATGTCATATACCGCCAGTGACCATTCCACTTTTACCACAGCCCTATTTTTGTAAACTAGGGCGCGAGTGTAATAACTTACATTATAGGTAGGGGCGGATCCAGGAATTTTAAATAGAGGGAATTAATATTTTGACGGTCCCTCATGAGTGCAAACTTAAAGTCACACGCCACTGTGTAAAAAATATAGGGCGGCAGTCCTTTTTGCAAGATTTTATGAAGATTAATGCCTAAAAGTTGCTAATTCGAAGCCATTTCTGAACACAATATCAATTTGGTACAAAATCATCCAATAAGCGGCAGTGGTTCGATGTCTAACCTAATTATAGCCCTAACCCTTAAAGCTGATTTCTCCTCACAAGTACGGTTGAATGACATTGGTTCTTGCTGACATTCTCTTATGAAAAGTTTTATGCTTAGGCCTAAAAAAAAAATTGTTGTGTTGCCCTCAGCGCCCGGTCTGAATTTTTCAAAAAACGGGACCAGCTTCTTTTTTTTTTTCCCCCTTTTTCTTTTTTTTTTCCTTTTTTCCATATTTTACCTGTTTTCTGGGCAAAAAATCTCTATCCAAGTAACTTTTCGTTACAAAGCTACACCAAACTCTTTCATGACCCACAAGTAGACCAACAAAACAGTTAATATTCACTGAAAAAATCAACCTTTAACGACATGAATCTCTCTCCGCGTCAACGTTAACCATCAGAAACACAGTGAAAAGTAACACAGGCCCAACTCAACTGAATTTCGAACTATAGTCTAACAAACATACGTGAATAACGCTCTGTCTTTATAGCGATTTGTACCACACACGCACAAGTATTGAAGCAGAGGCGTCCGTTCACAGTGAACCGAGGACCGTGCACTCAATGCTTTTACCTATTTAGCATTTTATTCAATAAAACAAAACACAAGCGGAAAACCCAAAAAATAAATATAAACAAAGTTAATTAATATTTATTGAGCTATATGAAAGTAAACACGATACAAAAATAGTATAAAACGTATCTTTTAAGCATTTTCTTAGGCAATTATATTTAGTTAAAACAGCGCCAGCTATACGGGTCATACGGGCTGTCTCAAAAGACGGACTGTCGATAGCCCATGTGCCGTAGTTTGTTTTTGATCATTTTCGTGTGTTTTTTCCGTGAAAATGGATAGTTTTGCAGTTTGTTTGACCACAACAAGGGGCGCGCAGGTTTGTCTTAGTAATAATTTCTGATATGAAAGCTTGGCTTTATCCTCCTAGAATGCTGACAACTTAATTTATGTTCAAAGATTCCATAAGTAACCTTTTAAGGGGTGGGGTGTAAGCACCTTACTCAAGTTACGTTTTTGCAAATTTATTTTGTACCATAACTTTTGAACAAAGTGCTTAAAGTTAATAAAAGTATACATTTCCAGAATGGAATTTTCACAAGGAACACGATGGTGATGATGATTTTTGACAAAAAATCACATTTTTTTGAGAAAATCACAAAAAACACATTTTTTGGCTATTTGGGCTTCCAACCAAGCTAAAAAAAAAAAATTCAAAAAATGACCTAGGAATGGGAATTTTAATTCTAAACACCCACTCGGATGTTGAGTCATTTTTACTTTTTAGGATTTTGGCCATTTTTTTGAATTTTTCACCTTATTTGGCATGAAAATCAAAAAATTGGCCCAAATTCTAAAAATTAAAATGACGCAACATCCGAGTGGGTGCTTGAAATTAAAATTCCCATTCCTAGGTCATTTTTTTTTTAAATGTTATTTTTAGCTTGGTTGGAAGCCCAAATGGCCAAAAAATGTGATTTTTTTGTCATAAATCATCATCACCATCGTGTTCCTTGTGAAAATTCCTTTCTGGAAATTTATACTTTTATTAACTTTAAGCACTTTGTTCAAAAGTTATGGCACAAAATAAATTTGCAAAAACGCAACATTGAGTAAGGTGCTTACACCCCTTAAATGCAAAAATTGTATGAGTTTGAAAAAAAAAAAGCCTACCTACCGCCCAACATAAAAATTTGCACATGAGGGCAACACAACAATTATTTTAGGCCTTATGAATGGTGTTTAGAAACCTTGCATGTCATGATCCTTGCTTGAAAATCAAACATCCTGGTGAAACATTTTTAAAACTTGGCCAAGGTGTGAAAAAATGGATGCTTTTGCAAAAAAAAAAACAGTCACATTTTGAGTTAAACTGCATTATTTTGGTGTTTCCTTATTATTTTGGGGCAAAGTTTCTCATCATTTTTTAAATAAAATTGTGTTAACATGCCTTGCGCTCAAATCCAATAGAACATGGTTTAAATTGTCATGTGAGTGCAAGTCAGTCGTATCTCCAATGGCTGCCCTAAGTTAACAAATATAATCACTAGAATGTGAAAAATCCCTCAAAATTTGCTTGTCTTATGTCAGTGGATCTTAAAATGGTTCTACAGGTGACACCGTCACCTGAAGAACCATTTCAAGAGCCACTGACCAAAGACTGGAGATTATCCAGTGTGCAGTTAAAATTAATGACAAATGGCAGCTATTGCAGATATGACTTTCTTGCACTCATATCATCACGAAATGTCCTGCTGGATATTTTTCCCTTGTTAGTTTCATTTCAAGGAATTCCCTGTATTCAGACTGATGTATGTATCAATTGTTTTATGTGACATGTGCACTCAATCGTTATTCATAATTGAACAGCAAGACCCTGGAGAAGTCAAACTGTTTTAACCATAACACTGCCATAAAAAATACACATTCATATAAACATAAAGTCAATATAATGCAGGAGAGAGAGAGAGAGAGAGTCCATACTAGATGCAGGATCCAAATCATTAGCATAGCCAGGGGATGTGGAACAGGCGCACGCACCCCAGGGGGTCTACAATGAAAAAAAGGAAAAATAAGAAATAAATAAGAATGAAAAAAACAACGAAAAAAGGGCGCAGTAGTCCTAATTACTGGTAATAATACATTTGGCGACCTGTCTGATCGATAAAGGCAGGTGTCCCTAGCAGCCCCTGGACCTGTCGCCGTTTTGGAATAGGATTTATTGCGGACCCCGGGGTACGCAATCCTGACTACGCACCTGCAAATCAATGCTGGAGTTGCATGTCTTGAGTGGTATGCCATATAGGTGGACATTGGTTTGGCAAATGATAGGTCTCTGGTTAGAATCTGGGAGAACTACCATTCTACCCCTCTATGACAGACGAGTCCAAAAGGCGAAGTAATTACGGCTAAATGGTCTGCTGACCATCATTGTTAACTTAATATTTCTCTAAGAGATTAACACGATTGAGGAGATGAGTTTCGTTTAGACCAAAGGTAATCAAGTTTTACCTTTTTAGCTGAAAACAGTTAATTGATAAGTAGTAAATATTTTTAAAGTGTTTATTTCTTCATTTTTGGGAGTCAATTAACCAATCACCATATTTGCAATGTGCACCACAAGTAGGGAAGCCCTGATGTACATTAACAAGAAATTAGTGTAATTTAGAGAGCCCTTCCATACTTCCAAACAGAAAAAGAAAATATTTCTTCCAAGACCAGTTATTCCTAAATGATTAAATCTTTGCCACACATCTTTGCAAAACATCTTGCATTATATTGACAGTATGGAAGTGGATAAGGACAGTTTTTACAAAGAAAATGAAATGTAATGGGACATTGATAAATAGAATATCGGCAAATATTTGGATCTGCAAATGAAAAACTTTTGAAGACTTTTCACTTTTTAAAAACTCAAATGAAACTTAGTGGGAAAAATGTAACAATTGAACATGCACTTTGAACCAAAAAACATGCGATGATGAATTGTAACTAATTCATATTATCAAACAGTGCATACAAATCTTTTCATTTGACAATAAACTTTTGTTTTGACTCTACCAAGATTTACCAAATTCTACCCTAAAAATGCATCACACTCTGTGATAATATAAAGAAATTGAGCCCTGATAAAGTTTCCCCTTATTTCACTGATGGTCTTGACCATTTTATTAAAACAAAATTATCCATTAGGTAACATATTGACTTACCAATGATCACTCAACCCACAATTTGAAATTCCTTTTCCTATAGACACATCCCTGTCCATTACACAATGCTGATATAAAGACTCCAAAAAAAGCATTGCCTCACCTCAAGGAAATGGCTCCTACGCCAATACGGAAGACGCAAACGTAATTTAAAGATTGTGTGCACAAGTGCTGGAGTTTCAGCTTTCATTTGACACCCTATTTTTGACAATTGACTGAGAAACACCGACGTTATGAACATTTGAAACCCTCGAGGTCGTTTTTTAAAAGTTGCAAATTTCATTTTTCGCACCGTACAAACCAGTAACACAAGACTAAGGATCGACATGAGGATAGTGAGTTTGGTCACAGAAGCGCGCAGTTTTTCGAAAGCATGCGTCATGGGGTTCCAAACATCATCCATCAAGATATTTTTTTTAAATCTAAACTTCAGTTTCAATTGGTAGACAACACTAGCCTTAATAACAAATGGTGCACCGTTATTCGTCCTCTAATATGGTCTGGTATTTCGCAATGTCTTTAATGCTAGCATTGCCTACCAATTAAATGCCGTTTCTTCGGTTCTTATTATTAATAAAAATGAATTAATGAAAAAATAATAACTGGATAGATGATGCTTAGACACCAATGGCGCATGCTTTTGAAAGACAGCGTGCTTAATTGACTAAACTCATTTACCTCTCATATTGATCGTTATTTTTTGCGTTACTGGTTTGTACTGTGCGAAAAATGAAATTTGCAACTTCGACCTTTAGGGTTTTAAAAGTTCATAACTTCGGTGTTCTCAGTCAATTGTTAGAAATAGGGTGTCAAATGAAAGCTGAAACTCCAGCGCTTGTGCACACTATCTTTAAATTACGTTTGCGTCTTCCGTATCTGCGCAGGAGCCATTTGTTCGAGGTGAGGCTATACTTTTTTGGGAGTCTTTATTTATAGTACATCCTCAATTCAGTAAGCATCTATGCATTTATACACCTTCATAACTATCTAAGTCCAAATGCGTCCTACAAAAATCTCTTGTTTCCCCTGCCCGACCTCTCGCATTCCGATCCAATGTCCACCTATGTCAAGCCACTGGGTATGGCTTGCCATTTAAACCTATATGTCACCTCAGTCTATGATGTATTTGGACTTAGGCGAAATTCTTGATTATTGGATAATGTTGGACTGTGGCGGGTTAGGGTTAATCTTAACCATAAAATTCTAGAATTGTGACCATCTTACCATGATCTAAGACACATTTCTTCACTTAAATCTGGTTGAGTTTTTAAAATCACCTTGTTTAGGCTTTCGCCAAGGAAACCCAACTTGGTACTGGTACTAGTACCAAGTAAGCTGAAAGAAGCTTATCTTTAACAAGGCTCCAAGATGTTTTTTAAATTCAGTTTTGAATGCAGGAGGAAGACCGGGGCACCCGGAGAAAAACCCGCGGAAGCGAGCATGGACTGAAAACCAAATGCACATAAAGCGCCGGGCGCGGGACTCGAACCAGGGACCTCATTGGTGCAAGGCGAGGTAACTACCGCTGCGCCAACCCGCTACCCCACTAAGCACCCTTCCCTGCCTCTTACATTAACACTATGTTGCAACTTCCCAGTGCTCTAGTAAATACTCTTGACAGAGATTGACTGGAGGGTCTTGACCACCTAACCATGGTCTAACTGACAGAGACAAATTCATCCATTAGATTCATAAGTGGTTGCGAATGAGCAGTGATTATTCAACCTGTATAGAAACTTCTCTATCAAGTCTATGTTTACAAGATACTATTGACATGTCATGGCTAAAGGTGCAATGGAATGGAAAACTTTTTTATAAAATGAGTTCCTGATGTCTAGTATTGTTCTAATTGTGAGCAACTCAAAAATTCACAGAATTACCCAGAGAAAATCGAAAGAATGTCAGATTCATTTTTACTTGTTCAATAGTTCCATTAGCAGTTTTAAAAACCAAGAGGAAGTTCCATAAATTTTCCAAGCAAACTCGTTTTTGAAGTTAACTTGCTCAGATATCTATCATATTGTGCATACAAAAGCAGCTCAGTAACAACATGTTTGGTAAAATATACAAATAACACCATTGTAAAAACAACCATATAACCCCAACTCCAAACGCTTAAAAACTATCTAAGTCCGAATACGTCATACACAAATCTTCTGTTCCCCCTGGGATTCGAACCCTCGCCCCCTGGCATCCCGATCCAATGTCCACCTATGTCAAACTACTGGTTATGGCCTACCACGGCAGCACTTTCATCCCTATATGGAGCCTCAATCTATGATGTTTTTGGACTTACGCAAATTTCTTGATTTTTGTTTTATGGATTTTGTTGGACTGAGGCGAGTTAGGGGTAATCTTGACCATAAAATCAAGAATCTTGACCATCTTACTATGATCTAAAACAAATTTCTTCACTTAAATCTGGTTGAGTTTTTTTAAGCACCCTTCCCTGCCTCTTACATTAACACTACGTTGTAACTTTGCAGTGCTCTAGTAAATAATCTCGGCAGAGATTGACTCGAGGGTCTTGACCACCTAACCATGGTCTAACTGACAGAGACAAATTCATCCATTAGATTCATAATTAATGGTTGTGACTGTGCACTGATTACTCAACCTGTTTAGAAACTCCTCTATCAAGTCTATGTTTACAAGATGCTAGTCACACGCCATGGCTAAAGGTGCATTGCAATGGAAAACTTATATGAGTTCATGTTGTCTTGAATTGTTCTTGTTGAGAGCAACTCAAAAATACATAATTTTATCACAGACAAAGAATTACCTGAAGAAAACCACAGAGGATGCTCTGTCAGATTTATTTTTACTAGTTCAGAAGTTCCATTAGCAGTTGTAGAAAACAAAGAGGAAGTTCAATAAATTTCCAAGTAAACACATTTTTAAAGGTAACTTGTTCAGATATCTATCAAATTGCATTTATACAACAACAGCCCCCAGCAACATGCTTGGTCAAAAATTACGAATAACATCATTGTAAAATAACCTTAAGGGTAAAGGGAATCCATCTGCTCAGGAAAATGTGAATCCTAACTATTTTTTATCATGAAAAGATTAATAGTTTCCACTGCCTTTGCGGGGACTCGAAACATGGATTATGGCAGGAATTAGTCATGCATTATGAAGCGAGCGATCTACCGCTGAGCTATCAACACAGCGTTGAGATCGTGAACTAAAATCTAAAACATAAACATTAGAATGCCATTTTTTTCTTTTGTTTACATAAAAATTGCAATTTTTGCCTCATTGGAATGCTAAATTTGTAAGTAAATTATGCAAATGTGTATATCAGACAAAATGTAGTTAATGTAGATACTTAAAACAGGCAATTCACAGGTTAAACAGGGCGAACTCAGAGTCGTAATTCACGTCCAGATTTTCGGGCAAAACAACGCGGGTTTGATACATAATCATTCAAAATCAAAACAGCATATGTGTACCGCCGCGGCAAAAGGGTCCAGTTGTCGGCTCGTACATGTTGCTCCTTGTAGCATATCTAATGTATGGTATTTGTATACATAAGATATGCTACAATGAGCAACATGTAGGAGTCGACAACTGGACCCTTTTGCCGCGGCGGTACACATATTTATAAAATATTGCTTGTAATTCAATAAGAAGTATCAAACCTACAACCTGTCAAAATTTGAAACCAGTCGAATTGTTCAAACATCATGAAATTATGAGGTTTCGGCGAAAAAGGGTCAACTTTTTCGAAGTAGTCTTTAGGCGTCATTTTGACCTTGGTAATGGATGTGAAATCACTAGTAAAGTTCCATGTATAAACTACAGACTCTATATAATATGTAAGCCAAAAATTGTGATATTCTGATAGGTGTAAGTAAGTAAAAACTTGCAGTAAACATGACATTCAGCCGAGTGAGACGTTTTTAGGGACCGTAGCCTTAAAGGTGTTCCCTTGAAGTAGAGATCTCTAAGAAGTAGGTCAAAACATGTGTTGACTCCATAAATGTAGAAACCTGTGAAAAGTCACAACAAATTCATAGTTTTTTATTTGATTTTCATTCCATTAAGATGCATCTAAGCCAGGGGCCAGAGATGTCCACGCAATGGAATATTTTTGACGATAAGGACTTCCCTTTTACCCTTAATATGCAGCTAAATTTCTTTGAAAAATATTGAGTAAAAATTAAAGATGATAGGATATAAAACATTAAAGCAATACTATAAGATTTTGATCAAACATGGTTTATAGTTAAAACAGCATAAAACATGTAAAATGGTGGAATGTGAATATCTAAAAGCGTTTTGAAGTATATTTTGTGAACAAAATTCTTTTGCCACCGAAAAATGGATAAAAAGCACATACATGCATTCCTATACTAACACACGTGGAATTAAATTTGTGATCCCGAATTTAATTCAACAAATGGTCATTACAGAAAAAATAAGCATCTTTGAGCCAAATATTTTAAAAGGTATTCATATCTACCAAAAACTAACCCAATAACTGAATAAGCAGAAATGTGTTTAAAAACAGAATACTAGGAGAGGTTGCTTCAAACGAAGCAACTCTGGTGGGTTATTTATTATTTGATATAGCTCAAGGAAGGATGCCACATGCATAAGGTCAAGACAATTATGAAACATTAAAACATGATTTGACATTTTAAACAAATAACACTTTTAGTATGAAAATTCAGGTGAAAAGAAAATATTTTGGCTAATTATTATTTTAAACATCTTGATTCCACGGAGTTTATCCATCAAAATGGCTTACATGACATGGGTACTATTTGCTTCAAATGAGACTCTCAAAATCCAAAAGCAGCATTGTTTTAAGACTCATGCTTGTTTTCCTAAAATAAATCATTTTAACATGATCTTGAACATGTTGCCTTTTACACAACAGATTTTAAGGATTTTATTCACAAAAATAAACCTTTGGTAACAACAGACAACCTTTTCCTGAAAAGTATCATATCCTCAAATCAAGATGCAGCCCCCATCTATGATGTATTTGGACTTTTGGCAAATTTCTTGATTTTAGCTTTTTGGATTTTGTTGGACTAAGGCAGGTTAGGGTTAATCTTGACCATAAAATCAAGAATCTTGACCATATGCATCTTACCATGATCTAAGACACATTTCTTCACTTAAATCTGGTTGAGTTTTTTAAGACCCTTCCTTGCCTCTTACATTAACACTACATTGTAACTTCGCAGTGCTCTAGTAAATATTCTCGACAGAGATTGACTAAGGTTCTTGACCATCTAACCATGGTCTAACTGACAGAGACAAATTCATGCATTAGATTCATAAGTGGTTGCGACTGAGCAGTGATTATTCAACCTGTTTAGAAACTCCTCTATCAAGTCTATGTTTACAAGATACTATTGACATGCCTGGCTAAAGGTACATTGCAATGGAAAACTTTCCTGTTGTCTAGTATTGTTCTAATTGTGAGCAACTCGAAATTTCATAGAATTACCAGAAGAAAATCACAAGAATGTCAGATTCATTTTACTTGTTCAGAAGTTCCATTACCGGTTGTAAATACCAAGAGGAAGTTCAATAAATTCCCAAGCAAACATATTTTGAAGTTAACTTCCTAAGATATCTATCATATTGTGCATACAGCAGTAGCTCAGTTTGGTCCAAAGTTGAAAATAACACCATTGTAAAACAACTTTAAAGAAGGAGTTCTCTTAAAATAGAATTCTTTAAGAAGTAGGTCAATGCACGTGTGTTGCCACGTCAAGTAATATTTACAAATGGCTTGTCACCCTATTTATGTTAAAAGTTAAAGACTCTTTGGAAAGGAGAAATGAGATTGCATCAGATAGAACAAGAATTTACTGTTAAAACGATTGGAATTCTCATACAGACCTAGTGCTATTCGGGGGTGGGGGGGGGGAGTCCAAATACGTCATACAAAAATCTCCCGTTCCCCCTGGGATTCGAACCCTCAACATCTTGCATCCCAATCCAATGTCCACCTATATCAAACCACCAGGTATGGTCTGCCATGGCAGTATTTTCATCCCTATATGCAGCCCCATCTATGATGTATTTGGACTTGAGCAATTTTTTATTTTCATTTTTGCTTTTTGGATTTTGTTGGACTGAGGCAGGTTAGGGTTAATGTTGACCATAAAATCAAGAATCTTGACCATCTTACTATGATCATAACAAATTTCTTCATTTAAATCTGACTGAGTTTTTTAAGCACCCTTCCCTGCCTCTTACATTAACGCTACGTTGTAACTTCGCAGTGCTCTAATAAATACTCTCGACAGAGATTGACTAAGGGTCTTGACCATCTAACCATGGTCTAACTGACAGAGACAAATCCACCCATTTTTAATCATATCATATCATATATTCTTTATTCCATAAAAACTACATCAAAAATATAACAGCAACACAAAAAACAGACTTTATGGAGGAAAGAACTGGAAGGCCAGTAAGGCC
>JXSR01S074462.1:65835-79905 GCA_000969725.1 Ophiothrix spiculata | reverse complement strand
CAAAGAATATAGATTCAGCAAATCAGTAGAAATGTTGAGTATACATTTGATAATCTCACTGCAGAAAAATTATATCATATCCAAGTAAAGCATTGTGGCCAGTGATAGTAGTCCAGGTCGCGTCAATATTGCTGATTGAATTGATTACGCTACATTGATTTGTATTGAGGTGATGGAGCGAATGATTACACGTCCGTCCACCTCAATGACCAACTATGTTTAGATATTAGATTCATAAGTGGTTGTGACTGAGCAGTGATTATTCAACCTGTTTAGAAACTCCTCTATCAAGTCTATGTTTACAAGATACTATTGACATGCCAAGGCTAAAGGTGCAATGGATAATTTTTTATGATATGAGTATGGCCGAAACCATAGTCGGACTCCAAACAAAATTTTCCCTACCAAACATCTGGTTGTGACGTCACCAAATATTTGCCATCAAATTTAAAGTATGAACGGGCAACAAACATTTGGTCCAATGTATATGGCAATTTAATAACATGTGCAATCTAGCGCGAAATTTTATTTGGTCTCAACTCGGTGTTGAAGTTATTTTGTTTGGAGTCAATCGTCATTTTGACATCACGACCAAATGTTTGGTAGCGAAAATTTTGTTTAGAGGCCGACTATGTTTTCGGCCTTCCTGTTGTTCTAATACTAATACTAGTATTGTTCTAATTGTGAGCAACTCAAAAATTCACAGAATTACCTGAAGAAAATCACAAGACTGTCAGGTTCATTTTTACTTGTTCAGTAGTTCCATTATCAGTTGTAAAAACCAAGAGGAAATTCAATAAATTTTCCAAGTAAATACATTTTTAAAGGTAACTTGCTCAGATATCTATCATATTGTATTTATACAACAACAGCCTCGCAGCAACATGCTTGGTCAAAAATTACAAATAACACCATTGTAAAATAACCTTAAAGGTGTTCTCTTGAAATATAAGAAGTAGGTCAAAACACGTGTTGACTCCATAAATGTAGAAACCCGTGAAAAGTCACAACAAATTCATAGTTTTTAATTTGATTTTCCATTCCAGTAAGATGCATCTAAGCCAGGGGCCAGAGATGTCCACCCAATGGAATATTTTTGAAGATAAGGACTTCCCTTTTACCCTTAATATGCAGCTAAATTTCTTGAAAAAATATTGAGTAGAAATGAATGATGATAGGATATATAACATTAATAAACAGAACTGAATAAGCAGAAATGTGTTTAAAAACAGAATACTAAAAGAGTAAGGTTGCTTCATGCGAAGCAACTCTTGTGGGTTATTTATTTGATATAGCTCAAGGAAGGGTGTAACATGTATAAGGTCAAGACAATTTTGAAACATTAAAACATGATTTGACATTTTAAACAAATAACACTTTTAGTATGAAAATTCAGGTGTTTTGCAAATGTTGAAAGAAAAGAAAATATTTTGGCTAATTATTATTTTAAACATCTTGATTCCAAGGAGTTTATCCATCACAATGGCTTACATGGGTACAAAATAATCTACTATTTGCTTGAAATGAGACTCTCGAATTCCAAAAGCAGTATTGTTTAAGACTCATGCTTGTTTTCCTAAAAACAAATCATTTTAACATAATCTTGAACACGTCATCTTTTACACGAAGGATTTTAAGGATTTTATTTACAAAAATGAACCTTTGGTAACAATTACAGACAACCTTTTCCTGAAAAGTATCACATTCTCAAATCAAGATTTATAAGTAAACTTGTTTAAAAAATGTTTTTTTCTTGAGATTTTGTGTTTGTGCATGCTTACAAATTGATGCTGGAGTAGCCCTCCCTTGGTCGGAACTGAGGGTATCTAAGGGGCGCACCATTAGATTTCTAGGGGGGAGCAGGAAGTTTTTTGAAAAAAAAATTCCCCCTCCACAGGCAGAATTTCCTCCTGAACATGGAATAGGCAGAAAAACAGTAATTTCCAGGGGGAAAATTCGCTACCGAACAGGACGCAAAAAAAAAATTCAACCCGAACCCAACTACTTGCTCCCCCCTGGAAATCTAATGGTGCGCCCCTAAACAGCATATCAGTGTAGATACTGCATGGTATAGTGACAACACATAAAACCTCATTAGGCACATGCAGCCGAACCATGGAAGGTAAACCTGAAGGAATCTTAACATAATACCAAGGTGAAAGATCAGACATGTCATGTTGACTTTGAGAATTCTTCAGCTTACATGTGTTCACAGCCCAAATTGCAACTCCTACACCATTTATGTTTGAACAAATCAATTTGCTTAAAAATTAAGTCATCATGTGCTAAAAATATATGTGGGAATGACAAGTTAATTGAAGGCAGATGTGTTAATATGCCTTTGTTAAAACATGCATATTAATTGATGTTTAATTAAAAAAAAACCTTAACTGAGCTAATTTCTCATAAAAAAATACAGTATGGTTCAATACATCATGTGTGTCACAGAATAAAATGGGGCTGTTGTAAATATTCAACCGGGGCTGGGGTGGTGGTAGGGTTAAAATTCAACCATTATTATATAATTATGCCCAATTTTTATTGGTCTTGCTTAATTTTTTTCTTTATATGAGCTCAACTTTGCCTTCTCCAATACTATACAGCTACATTAAAATATGGGCGTATCTATTAAATCTTATACCAATGTTTGTTGAAAGGTTCAAAATTTGGGGTCTCACAACTTAAAGTCTCTGTCAAAATTCCTTGGACAAAATCAGTCATGTGACCACCAATTGCAGGTTACCGATCGTATTCATAAACAAATGGCCCTGCACTCTGGATGTTTATTTATTGTCCGAAGAATTGTAACACCCACTTTAGTAAATATGTACAGCTGCTTGGTACTGCCTAAAATTTGTCCAAAACTAACATCAATAAATTTATCATTCAAAATCAGTTGAGCTCCTCATAGTTGCCTCTTAGCCTTAGCAAGGTCATGATAGAGCACTTCGGGAAAACTGACTCCATAGTGATGTCGCAACAGCCATGATATAGATACTATGCAAATTAGTTAAGAGATCTTAATGATCAGTACAATGTATGGAGAAGGATGCACAAACTGAGTCAAGCAAACATCTACCTCTTTTTCAGCATATGTGACCCGTTTTATCGAAAGGTACCTTAAGGTCGGCATAGTAAATTATGAGATACAGGCCATTGAAGCTGAGCATAGTCAAAAATCACGTCCACGGTCGAATTTCTAATTTCATCAGAAGGTCATTTTTGAAGTGTATTCTATCCTATAAATCAGGTTCAAACATCCAAAATTTAAGAAAAATGTATTAAAAACCAAGATAAAAATCCTCCATTCAGGTTTTACTAAGTACAAAAACTTTAACTTAAATTTTCTCAGAACTATAGTTTTCCGGATCAGCCCGATGCCTTTTACCAATTTGGATATAACTTCGCAACCGAACATCCAATAAACAAAAGCAAGGTGTCATTTTAACGCTTAAAATCTCAGCTTTCAGATAAGACCAAAAAATCAATTTTGATTTTGGGACCCTTAAGGTACCTTTCGATATTACGGGTCACATATGACATTTGAAACCAATGATCATATTATTTTGATCATATAATGCTAGGAAGATACAGCTGATATAATATTTAATAAGACCAATGCACAATTGTACTTTTTCCTATCACATTAATCAGGTCAGGCGGTTGTATATTGATTACTGAAGTCCATACTCCATCATGTCACATACAGTGAATGCTCTATTTCACTAATTGGAAAAAGGACAAAGCTCTAATTTAAACAATTTCATGTGCTAGATTTTGTTGGGTCTTCGAAAACTAGCCACAATTTAATTAATCAACAATTCGCATACAAAATATAAAATGTTTTTACATGAGAATGGATTTAATTTCAAAACATGATATATTTATCATAATGTTAATTTTTTTGTTTTTTACACATTAGAATATAAATTTAAAGCACCGTCCTTATCACTTCATGTTTTCTGATTGTCGATCATCATTATCATGGCTAGAGAAAAATATCAAAAATTTTGGAATCTAAATAAGTACAGAAAAGGACAAAACGCTTGAATAAAAGATATTACACAATGTAAAAGGGCCAAACCATAGTCGGCCTCCAAACAAAATTTTCGCTATCAAACATTTTGTCGTGACGTCAAACTATGGGCGGCCAAAGGTGTCAAAAAGGTGCCATCAAGAGAAAGGTGTCTACAAAATTGATAAGGGTGTCTATTACAAATAAAAGGGTGTCTAAAATAACCAAAAGGGTGTGTAAAATCCATAACGGAGTCTAAACCCAAAATCGATATGTAACCCAAAACGGCGTGTGAAATTAAGAAAGGTGTCTAAAATCAACAACACCTATAGCCGCCCATAGTTTGACGTCACATCAAAATCTTTGATAGCAAAAATTTTATTTGAAGGCCGACTGTTTGGCTCTAATTTTCAATATTTAGCAATTCCTGAGATATTTGTTATAAAAACATAATACAAAATCATTTACAAGCGTACATGATGATGAAAATTGCTATTAACATGAAATGATTTAATTACAGTCATCTTTATGGATTATGAATCATGTTTCAGTCTAATCAATACCAGCAGTATGAAGTTACAAATCGACAGCTACGGTCAGATCTCTTATACCATATAAATGGGTCATTCATCTCTATCTGTATAAAGAGTGGCTGCTGAATTCCCAGCACAAGTACATATGTATGAGAAATGACACTAGCTTGGTGTACACACACTGCACATAATTTCAATGATGGTTATTAACGTGATGTATTTCTTCGGCATCAGAGACACTACTAAGTCACCTCTCTACATAGGACTTGTTACAGTGTCAAAGATTATACCTGTCCTTGTGCTACAATATGCACACATAGGAAAGTATGTGCGTATATGCCAGCTCTTTAACGGCTGAAATGTTTCATTATTTTAGAGGTATAATCATCAGTATATTATATTACGGATTTTTTCACAGATGCAGTTGCTTACAATTCAAATCATAATAATTATAACTGGATAATTATGCCTAATTTGTATTGGTCTTGCTTAATTTTTTATTTATATAGAGCTCAACTTTGCCTTGTCCAATATTACACAGCTACATTAAAATATGATCGTATCTTTTTAATCTTATACCAATGTTTGTTGAAAGGTTCAAAATTTGGGGTCTCACAACTTCGCATTCATAAACAAATGGCCCTGCACTCTGGATGTTTATTTATTGTCCGAAGAATTGTAACACCAACTTAGTAAATGTGTATACCTGCTTGGAACTGCCTGTAATTTGTCCAAAACTAACATCAATAAATTTATCATTCAAAATCAGTTGAACTCCTCATATCCTATGGGACGCACCATTCGATTTCCAGGGGGGAGCAGGAAGTTTTTTGGTGAAAAAATTCCCCTCCACAGGCAGGAGAAAAAAACCCTGCTCATTTGAGCCAAGTGGAAAAGAGAAAAAAAACAATAATTTCCAGGTTGAAAAACTCGCTCCCGAATGGGGCACGGAAAAAAAATCAACCCCGAACCCAACTTCCAGCTCCCCCCTGGAAATCTTATGGTGCACTCCTAAACAAGGTCAGGATAGAGCACTTAAGGGAAAACCGACTCCATAGCGATGTCGCAACAGCCATGATATAGATACTATGCAAATTAGTTAAGAGATCTTAATGATCAGTACAATATATGGAGAAGGATGCACAAACTGAGTTAAGCAAACATCTACCTGTTTTTCAGCATATGACATTTGAAACCAATGATCATATGTTATATACTATAGTGCTAGGAAGATACAGCTGATACATTTAAAAAGACCAACGTACTATTGAATACGCCAGAATAAGAACATCCCAACTCCAATAGCTCCCTTCTGTAAAATATAAATGCATACAAATTTTAGAAAATGCTTTCACATCCCTAAAATAGCATTTCCATGTCAATATCCTAATCATATTGTCACATTTGACCTTGTAGTTGACTTGTTTAGACATTGTTATATAATTGTTATAGTACATAGTTGCTATATTTAAACAGCCATTACAAGAACAGAAGATCCGCTCTGCAACTATATGCTAGGAAAATTATCTAACAATGTCTAACAAAGTCAACTACAAGACCAAATGTGACACTATGATTGGGATAAAGATGTGGAAATGCTTTCTAGTGATTTGAAAGCATTTTCAGAGATTTATATGCATTCATATTTTACATAACTTAACAGAAGGGAGCTATTGGAGTTGGGATGTTCTTATTCTGGCGTATTCAATTGTACTTTTTCCTATCACATTAATCAGGTCAGGCAATAATTGTATATTGATTATTGAAGTCCATACTCCATCATGTCACATACAGTGAATGCTCTATTTCACTAATTGGAAAAAGGACAAAGCTCCAATTTAAACAATTTCTTGTGCTAGATTTTGTGGGGTTTTCGAAAACAAGCCTCAATTTAATTAATTAATCAACAATTCACATAAAACTTAATGTTTTTACATGAGAATGGAATTAATTTCAAAACATGATATATTTATCTTTATGTTAATTTTTTTTTGTTTTTACACATTAGAATACAAAATTAAAGCACCTGTCTTATCACTTCATATTTTCTGATTGTCATAATTATCATGGCTAGAGAAAAATATCAAAAATTTTGGAATCTAAATAAGTACAGAAAAGTACACAACGCTTGAATAAAAGATATTATACAATATAAAAGGGCCAAACCATGGTCGGCCTTCAAACAACATTTTCGCTATCAAACATTTTGTCGTGGGCGGCCATAGGTGTCAAAAAGGTGCCAACAAGAGAAAGGTGTCTACAAAGTTGATAAGGGTGTCTATTACAAATAAAAGGGTGTCTAGAATACCCAAAAGGGTGTGTAAAACCCATAACGGAGTCTAAACCCAAAATATGTAACCCAAAACGGCATGTGAAATTAAGAAAGGTGTCTAAAATCAACAACACCTATAGCATCCCATAGTTTGACGTCACAACAAAATCTTTGATAGCAAAAATTTTATTTGAAGGCCGACTGTTTGGCTCTAATTTTCAATATTTAGCAATCCCTGAGATATTTGCTATAATTACATAATACAAAATCATTTACAAGCGTACATGATGATGAAAATTGCTATTGACATGAAATGATTTAATTACAGTCATCTTTATGGATTATGAATCATGTTTCAGTCTAATCAATACCAGTAGTCTGAAGTTACAATTCATAGCTATGTGGTCAGATCACTTTGCCATAAAAACAGCATTTTGATTAAAGGGGCATTGGACAAGTTCAGCATCATCCATCCCCAAACTTTTCCCCAAACATTTTGAGATTTTTGCATCATTTGAAGTATTACTGGTAATAATGACAGCATGCAAAGTTTCATTGCCAAATTCAAACCCTATGTATCAAAATATTTAGATATTCTCTTATTTTAAATTATCATAGTCGACAATGATAAATACTGCCCTCTATAGTTGAATTTCTAGAATTGGCCTTTTCAGGAGATCTAATGAAAATTTAGAATTTCTTTTGATTTTTCTGCAATCTATGATATGAAAGGAATGTTTTACAAACAAATCTTTGGCACTTTCTCATTGTACAGCATCAATAAATATGTTAAGAGAATAGCCTCATACCCAAAATCAACAAATACAATAAATTCAAATTTTTGACTTTTTTGAAGGTTTTGATCAAAATTTTCCTGATATTTGGTAATTGACTGTTATTTTCTAACATAGGAAGTGTAAATCATCCACAAACAAAATTTCAAAATTGGGTCCAATGCTCCTTTAAAACATCCATGACAATAAGTAAGATCAGAAACTGTTTATCATATGAAATGGGTCATTTATCTCTATCTATATAAAAAGTGGCTGCGTAATTCCCAGCACAAGTACATATGTATGAGAAATGACACCAGCTCGGTGTACACACACTGCACATAATTTCAATGATAGTTATTAATGTGATGTATTTCTCCAGCATCACAGACACTACTAAATCACCTCTCTCTATTGGACTTGTTACAGTGTCAAAGAATATACCTTGTGCTACAATATGCATACATAGGAAAGTATGTGTGTATATGCCACCTCTTTAACGGCTGAGATGCTTCATTTAGAGGTATAATCGTCAGTATATTTGGAACAGTGTTTTCTTACAGATGCAGTTGCTTACCATGGCAAGATAACGATTTGTTCATACATATTTTTAAAAAATTGCACCCGTTTTACGTACGCAAATTTCAATACACACTGAAGGCACACTTTACTAACATGTTAGTGTAATCACACGCTACGGGTCAAGTTTTTAAATTTTGGGGGTGTCCGCATTTATCCCGGGGGGGGGGGGATGCATAGGTATTGTAATATCCAGGTAAGTGAATTAGGAACAGGGGGTAATAGCATTTGATTATTACATTTTTGAACATTTGATCTTACTTATTGTCATAAAACTTCCATGACAATAAGCAAGATCAGAAACTGTTTATCATATGAAATGGGTCATTTATCTCTATCTATATAAGAAGTGGCTGCATAATTCCTAACACAAGTACAAATGTATGAGAAATGACACCAGCTTGGTGTACGCACACTGCACATGATTACAATGATAGTTATTAACGTCATGTATTTCTCCGGCATCAGAGACACTACTAAATCACCTCTCTATAGGACTTGCTAGTGTCAAAGAATATACCTTGAGCTACAATATGTACACATAGGAAAGTGTATATGCCACAAGCTTGATATGCCAGCTCTTTAACGGCTGAGATGCTTCATTATTTTAGAGGTATAATCGTCAGTATATTATTTTTTTTTTCACAGATGCAGTTGCTTACGATTCAAATCATAATAATTATAACTGGATAATTATGCCCAATTTTTATTGGTTTTGCTTAATTTTGTCTTTACATAGGGCTCAACTTTGCCTTGTCCAATATTTGACAGCTACATTTAAATATGGGCGTATCTACTTAATCTTATACCAATGTTTGTTGAATGGTTCAAAATTTGGGGTCTCACAACTCAGTCAAAAATGTACACCTGCTTGGTATTGCCTGAATTTTGTCCAAAACTAACATCAATTAATTTATCATTTATCAATTGAGCTCCTCATGATTGCCTCAGAATTTTTAGCCTAAGCCCCCCCCCCAAAAAAAAAAAATAATAATAAGTTGTTTGGTTGTCCTCCGCGCCCACCCCTATTTATCAAAACTGGAAAAAAGGTTTTTACTGTACAAAAGTATACCGCGCCTAATTTTCAGATTTAAAAAAAAAAAGGGTTTTTTTCTTTGAGAGTTTTGATCATTTGGAAATATTTTGTTAAGTTGTTGTTTTCATTTGTTTACATTGCAATACTGTTTTTAAACTTGTATAAAGAGATTTTTGGGTACAGTAGACTTATTTGCATCTTTATAGAGGCCATAGTTTGGTGTAGCTTTGACTTACATTTGAAAAAAATCTTTCAAAAAAAAAAATCTGCCCGCCAGCACTTGCTCAAAAAAGTTGTGGAGGACAACCAAACAATTTATTTTTTGTTGGCCTAAGCAAGGTCAGGATAGAGCACTTCAGGGAAAACCGACTCAATAGTGATGTCGCAACAGCCATGATATAGATACTATGCAAATTAGTTAAGAGCTAGATCTTAATAATCAGTATAATGTATGGAGAAGGATACACAAACGGAGTCAAGCAAACAGCTACCTCTTTTTCAGCATATGACATTTGAAACCAATGATCATATAGTGCAAAGAAGATACAGCTGATATAATATTTAAAAAGACCAACATACTTTTCATCATGTGAGTGCAAGAAAGTTGTATCTGCAATAGCTGCCATTTGTCATTATTTTTTGACTGCAAACTGTATAATCTCCAGTCTTGGGTCAGTGGCTCTTGAAATGGTTCTTCAGGTGACATCATCACCTGAAGAACCATTTCAAGAGCTACTGACATATAGCAAAGAAATTTTGAGGGATTTGTGAAATTCTAGTGACTACGTGTTAAAAAATGTATCAAAAGCCATTGCAGATACGACTTTCTTGCACTCACATGTTGTATTGTACTTTTCCCTATCACATTAATCAGGTCAGGCGATTATATATTGATTACCGAAGTCCATACTCCATCATGTCACATACAGTGAATGCTCTAGTTCACTAATTGGAAAAAGGACAAAGCTCCAATTTAAACAATTTCATGTGCTAGATTTTGTTGGTTCTTTGAAAACAAGCCACAATTTAATTAATCAACAATTCACATACAATGTTTTAACGATGGATTTAATTCTAAAGAATAATGTATTTATTATGATGTTACATTTTTTCTTTTTTTACACATTAGAATAAAGCAACGTCCTTGTCATTCATATTTTCATATTCATTATCATGGTTAGAAAGAAAATACAAATTTTTGAAATCTAAATAATGATAACAGAAAAGGACACAAAAACATGAACAAATATCATATTTATAGACTTTAAATATTTTGCAATTCCTGACATAATTACATAATACAAAATCATTTACAAATGTATGGCTGAAAACATAGTCAGCCTCCAAACAAAATTTTTGCTACCAAACATTTGATCATGACGTCACCAAATATTTTCCATCGAATATAAAGTATGAACCGGTAACAAACATTTGGTGCAATGTAAATGGCAATTCAGTACATGTGCTATCTAGTGCGAAATTTTATTTGGTCTCAACTCAGTGTTGAAGTTATTTTATTTAGAGTCACTTGTCATTTTGACGTCACTAACCAAGTGTTTGGTAGCGAAAATTTTGTTTGAAGGCCGACTATGTTTTCACCCTATATGATGATGAAAATTGCTATTGATGTGACACGATTTAATTACTACCGATCTCTATGGATTATGAATCATGTTTCAGTTTAATCAATATCAGTAGTCTGCAGTTACAATTGAATACGCCAGTACAAGAAAACCCCAACTCCAGTAGCTCCTTTCTGTAAAAATATAAATGCATACAAATCTCTGAAAATGCTTTCACGTCACTAAAAAAGCATTTTGATGTCTTTATCCCAATCATGGTATCACATTTGACCTTTTATTTGACTTTTTTGGACATTGTTAGATAATTTTTATACATAGTTGCAGAGTGGAGCTCATGGAGTTCAGGTTTTCTTGTACTGGCTGTTTAAATATAGCAACTATATACTATAACAATTATCTAACAATGTCTTTAAAAGGTCAACTATAACCATGATTGGGATATAGACATCGAAATACTTTTAAGTGATGTGAAAGCATTTTCAGAGATTTATATGCATTTATATTTTGTAAGTATAATTTACAGAAGGGAGCTATTGGAGTTAGGGTTTTCTTGTACTGGCGTATTCAATTCATAACTACGTGGTCAAATCACTTTCACCATAAAAACAGCATTTGATTAAAACATCCATGACAGCAAGTAAGATCAGAAACTGTTTATCATATGAAATGGGTCATTCATCTCTATCCATATAAAGAGTAGCTGCGTAATTCCCAGCACAAGTACATATGTATGAGAAATGACGCCAGCTCGGTGTTCGCACACTGCACATAATTTCAATGATAGTTATTAACGTGATGTATTTCTCCGGCATCAGAGACACTACTAAATCACCTCTCAATAGGACTTGTTACAGTGTCAAAGGATATACCTTGTGCTACGATATGCACACATAGGAAAGTATGTGTGTATGCCAGCTCTTTAACGGCTGAGATGCTTCATTATTTTAGAGGTATAATCATCAGAATATTTCTTACAGTGTTTTCTCACAGATGCAGTTGCTTACAAAGGCAAGATAACAATTTTTAAAAATTTGCACCCGCTTTGCGTACACAAATTGCAATGCATACTGAAGGCAGGCTTTATTAAGGCATTTGTTTAATCACGCGCCGCATTACTGCGTAATCATACGCAAGAAATTATGCAGATGTGCCATCAAAGTAATACAATTTTACGAAAAATATAATTTTTCTTGCAATCTAATATGCTGACCCCATTTTTTTAAATTTCAGTATTTTGAAGTACCCCAGTACACAAAAAATGCTTAAAGCAAAACTATAAGATTTTGATCAAAAATGGTTTATGGTAAAAACAGCATAAAATGGAGAAATGTGACTATCTAAAAGTGTTTTCAAAAGTATTTTTGGAAAAAAAATGAATAAAAAGCACATGCCTGCTTTCCTTTCCCAATACATGACTAATTAAATTCGGGATCCTGAATTTAATTCAACAAATGGCCATAACAGAAAAAGTAAGCATCTTTGAGCCAAATCGTTTTGAGGGTATTCATATCTACCAAAAACAAACCATATGAGCCCCCAAAATATAAAAAAATGGATGACAGGGGGCACTTCATTTTTATCACTTTATAGTATTGCATATATGTAAAAATTAACAAAATCAATGTAGCATTTATTATTTTACAAGCACATAATGATAGACTTTTTTAAATTGTCCCTATACTTTGTGTAGTAAATCAGGTAAATTTTGGTGAAAATATGTACTTTGAAATGTCTGAATCTCAAAAATGAGCATGGTGACATATTATTTTTATTTCATATTCCTTATCTGCAAAAATAAATCTACTTGTACTATTTTTTTTAAGAAAATCAATGGAGATTTTGCATCTGTGAGAAAACACTGCAAGAATTAGTTTTTGCTTTACAATCTGATTGAAATGCTTTATTTTTAGTTTGGTCAGCATTATGATTGGATATGATAAGTTTGGTTGGAGATTTTGATTATCAGTTTAAAACTAAACATGACAGACTTCCTTAATGATTTTTTACTTTCAAACAATCTCATTCTGAGCTTCCTTTAAATATTTCTTAATGCATTTTTTTCAAAATATTTACTAATGCATCTAATAGTATATCATCCTTTCATATCTACAAAACATTTAGGCTCTCAGAACATTTTTCTATAACCCCCAAGTTAACATTTTCAATTTACTTGTACAATAACCCATTGTACTCTTCATCTCATCTGAACATTGGGCCCCCAAAAAAGTTGTTTGGTTGTCCTCCACCACCAGCCCCTATTTTTCGAAACTGGAAAAAAGTTCTTACTATACAAAAGTATACCGCGCCTTATTTTCAGATTTCCACTTTTGTTTTTCTTTGAGAATTTTTGATCATTTGAAATTATTTTTATGTTGTTGTTTTCATTTTGTTTGCATTGTAATACTGTTTTTAAACTTGTATAAAGAGATTTTTGGGTACAGTAGACTTATTTTCATCTTTTTAGAAGCCATAATTTGGTGTAGTTTTGACTTACAGTTGAAAAAAAATCTAAAAAAGAAAAAAAAATCTTTTAAAAAAAATCCACCTGCCCGTACTTGCTCAAAAAAAGTTGTGGAGGACAACCAAACAATTTTTTTTTTGGCCTTACTGAAGCGCCATGCCTTGAAAATATCTGCATTTTATCTCATCAAATTGAGACACTTTATAATCAACTCAGCTTTTTCTCTCTAATTGAACTCAGTTTGATGTCAAGTAATTCAATAAGGATCATCTTTCCAAAACAAAATGGTGGCAATTTATATGTAAATGAGAGATGTTTAACAGCTGAAAATGTTCAAAGATTTAATCTCCTATTTACTGTATATTTTTGTTGTTTATTTTTAAAATAAAGTTCAATGAACAAAGAAATTGCATTTTCTTGTAATGCATCATCTTTCCAAAACAAAATGGTGGCAATTTACATGTAAATTGAAGATGTTTAACAGCTGGAAATGTTCAAAGATTTAATCTCCTCCTTTTTGTATATTTTTGTTGTTTATTTTTAAAATAAAGTTCAATGAACAAAGATATCACTTTTTCTTGTAATACATTTTAAGGGGCAATAGACAAGTTCACCATTTGGAATTTTAGTGGTAATAATTCCAGAATGCAAAGATTTATTGTAAAATTCAATCACCATGTGTGACCCGTCATATCGAAAGGTACCTTAAGGTCGGCAAAATCAAAATGGATTTTTGGTCTCATCTGAAAGCTAAGATTTTAAGCTTTGAAATGACACCTTACTTTTGGTTATTGGACGTTCGGTTGCAAAGTTACATC
>JXSR01S074462.1:43340-53994 GCA_000969725.1 Ophiothrix spiculata | reverse complement strand
GTACTGAAAACTACGCTAAATTTATGGCCTTCCGATTTTCTCTATGTTTATAAGTTCACAATCGGTAGACCTGGTATTAAAATATGAATATTAATTCGTGACGTCATACCTGGGACTTGTATTCGTCATCGGAATTTCACGATTTTTGTGCAAAATTTTGAAAAAAAAGTTATACGGTCACAGCGTGAGAATCGGTCGGTCGGATGAGGACAAGCAAACATTTTTTTTTGGCCTCATCCATGCTATTAAGTACATCAACTCCATTTATAGCTTATGGGACTTCCATCAATTTGAGAGTAACGTCAATGTCTGATTGAACAATAAAATAGATCACCCCATAATACTACAAAGCTTGCATAATGCAACTTGAGCATAATCTATAATGTTGACATAAATGTTCCTAAGCCGATAACTAAAATTTGCAAACATTATCGCTCACTTTAAGTCGTAACATTATCATATTCAATGCTAAACCGTTTTTCAACAACATAAATAAAATCACTACCAATTTTTCCTACTAAAATTCAAGCATAAAGATTTGTACAAACATAATGTGTATTTGTGACGTACAACGCAAGATTACCACAATTTGAGGCACTGCTGAACTTTGTATATTAAATGCCTGAAGTCAAACTGCACACAATCTAACTGCCACTAAGTGTATTGTCATGTTACCTAAATTGAAAGATTTAACAAGATTCTGTGATATTGAATTTTCCCAGGATGGTAATGGAAGTGTTAATCTGACTAGGAAGCTTTCACTAAAATGTAGAAATGTGACACCAAAAGGATATTGAAAAGCACTAAGTAAACTCTTTTCTACAACAAAAATGTAGCTTAAAATGCAAACAATTTGATCGAATGTTAAAAAAAAAATTTAAATTGCACTGAATATGAGGGTTTCTGTCTTTTTTTTCCTTCTTTTTTTTTCTTTTGTTTTGTTTTGTTTTTGGCCTTACATTAGGGCCAATTTTGCTATCAAACATTTGGTTGTGACGTAAAACTGACATGCGACTCTAAATAAAATAACTTCAACACCAAGTTCAACACATATTGAACTTCATGCATGTGTTGAATTGAATCTAGGTTAAATCATTATACCTGTATCAATCAAATCTATACTTTTTATTCGAGCAAATTTATTTGGTGACGTCACAACCAAATGTTCCCAGCAAAAAAATTGTGTTGAGGCCAAGTATAGTGGTTTGTTGTTTTGTGACAATATATGAAAAAATTTAATTTTTCTTGTTGAATTTGCCAGATTTCAATTGAAAGTAAAGACTTTGCCGCAACAGCTTCTATTACTCCAAAATCAAAAAAAAAATTGAAAAATTAACCTGTGTGTAAATCCTCAAAAGTAAACACTGCTACATGCAAGCAGTCATTGTACATTTTCAAAGTTTCTTGTGAAATGTGTATCAAACCCCAAGTTAATATACCGAAGAATTGAAGATTTTACAGGTTACACAAAATCAAATGACAACTTTCAGAAATCAATTTTGACAAGACTTTATCAAATAAAGTGTCAATTCAAATCAAAGTGTTTCCCTACATTTATTCAATAACATGACACTGGCCTACCTTTGCAAAATGCAATTCATGTCACTCTCAAATTTTAATCAAATTTACAGCATTAATATAAAAGGCATATTGAATTTGGAAATGTTGGAATATATCAACTAGCTTTGGTTGGAAAGCGCTGGCAATAAAATACTCAAAGCAACATAGTCATGATTTAGAGAATAAAATATGTGATGACTCACCCCGAAAGGGGGGACTTTGCAGATGATATCAATTTTGAGTTTATCATTGCATCTGTTACAGCATTTTGTAAGCTTTAAAATGACACCTTATTTGTAAAAATTGATCAAGGCGATCACATTTTACAACAGAAAATCTGCTGGAAATTCTTATTTTTTTCTTTATTTTTGGCTACCTATTTTCACCAGTATCTTGAAAAGTGTTCTGTCGCAAAGTCCCCCTTTTCGGGGTGAGTCATCACATATTTGTTTTCACATCATGATATTTTCAATTATAATTTCATCTTAGGTTTTACTTATCATAAATGGCATGAAAAGATGACTGTATGATCTGTTGATTCACTGTAGAGTATGATCTTTTTCCTGTTTAATATTTTCCCTTTCCTTTTCTTTAGCGCCTTGCATACTTTGTAAAAGCCGCAATATATGGCCCGGTGTAGACTCCACTATTGTATAGAATATTTTGCTTAGAATATTCTATGTTGACAACAAAATAAAAAATAAAAAACCAGGTTTATTCGATGACCTACGTCATTTTGTCGGCAGTATAGAATATTCTAAGCAAAATATTCTATACAATACAAGAGTCTGCACCGATTGATATGGCGGGTCACATATGTCTGGTATGAAATACAATGCACAATGTGTGGGATATTCCCAGGTCATGCAAGGCCACAATTTCTATGAAAAAGCCAGCAGCTGTAGGTATCTTATTGTGAAGGTTTAGCTGCAAATGTTCTATATTCAATTAAAGCATTACATATCAACAAAACATTTGGCATATAGATACTGTCACTGATACTGTAGTTTATGCATACGCTTTACAATATATCTCAATATTCGAAGGTCAAAATTTCAATGGCATATCTGCCAAATCAACAGTTTCTACTATCTTCAGTAGATAGCATTCAAACTAGAATTCAAAGCCTAAACAATTGCCTAAACTAACTAAATAAAAAAAATCACATTTATGTTTTATGACCTGCTACTTGTAACAAACTTGTGCCTTTTTTGCCTAATGTTTCTTTTTATGACTGATTTTTCCCCAATATTCATCGGAGATGACACTTGAAAAACATGGTTCAGTCATATATTGTTATTACATATACTAGTACCACATATGGATAAAATGGATTCAAAGTCATGATTGCATACTATCCTATGCCCTGTTTCATGGCCTCCGATACATCAAATGATAATAAGTGTATATATGACTAGCAATATTAATATCATGCAAAATGTCAGTGTGTAAAAGTCACATAGGATTTGTGATTTGCAACATGGAAAATGTTCTTAGTAGAGCGATGTGTCTGGCAGATGCAAAAATATGTGAAATGGCGTGCAAAAAGGACAGGTTGGGTTACAAGACTATAAGGTTTTGGTGATTTATCAAAATAGACTGAAAAATTGTAAATTATTGTCCCCAGGCTGCTGGATTTTAGTAACAATATTGGGACATAGAAACTGCTGATTTATTGATGGCAAGGTTGATCTTAAAAGTTATATTTATTGAAAACCTAGTTACTAGAATGTGAAAAATCTCTTAAAATTATATTTATGTGCTTGTCAAGCAAAACTTATCTAGTACAAAAATAAATGCACATGACATATGATTTGTATGAATGCACTAATGTAGTGTGAAAAACTACCACTTATTCATTATTTTGGTATCCAAGATGTTTTGTTGTTGTTATTCTTGTTGTTGTTGTTGTTCTTGTTGTTGGAGAAGGTAGGCAAAAAAAAAACACAATATGGCCTGGAACTCTCTTCCAGAAAAGAAACTCCACTATTATGAACACACAAAAACTTTTCATTACAGAAACAATGATTAACAATAATTAATAATAGACCCATAAGAGGACTTGAGAGGCTTTTATCAAGTCAAACAGGCTTGCTTTGTACAATTTTTACAATCTTACAAAAGTTATGATAAGCTTAAGAAAAGTCCTATCCCCTACTCCCCCGGCAAACTACTAATCAACCCTCTGAAAATTTGCAATTCATGAATGTCTCTGTTAGACATCACTGATAAGCTTTAGAAAAAGTCCTATCCCTTCCCCCTCCCCTGGCAAACTACTGATCAATCCTCTGAAAATTTGCAATTCATGAATGTCTCTGTTAGACATCACTGATAAGCTCTAGAAAAAGTCCTATCCCTTCCCCCTCCCCCCCTGGCAAACTACTGATCAACCCTCTGAAAATATGAAATTCATGAATGTCTCTGTTCGACATGACTATCTAATGTGCTATTCTCTACTGTGTGTTTGAATATAGCTGACAAGTCTGGGAAATGCACTGCAACATTTGAAGAGAAAAACAGATCATGTGATGAACGCTGATGATAATTACTTCCCATTCCTATGATGGTACTGGCTCATTCCACGAAAAATGAAACTTTTTTTGTTACTTAAAGCAATAAATCAGCTTTTTTATTTGACCACATAAGCAGGTTTTTAAGTCATACATTTGTTACTTGGTAAGTGAGAAGTATTTCCCAAACCGAAATTGTGAAGTTGTTCTATCCGTGTATGAATAAGCAAATGTTTTATTTAAAAAATGTCACAAACGTTATCAAAAAGTTACACCAAAATGCCACAAACATTACCAAACGTTACCACATAAAAACAAAATTAACCCTGATGATAGAATGTCCTACTATTTTTATGAAATAGTTGTTAATATGTTACCCATCTGTGTAAAGCGCAATAAAAGAATCTCTAACACGTCAGAGAATTTTTACTTTAAAGTCATTTGGAGCAAAAAACTATTTCCGTGCGATGTCACAAACGTTACAAAACGTTACATGAACTTTATTCAGGATTTTGGCAATTAATTTAATTTTTAAACATCTACATGTTTTGACCCCACCAGTGAGCACCATTATCAACAACAAACTCTTAGATATAATATTTATGCTAGGTTCTGTAGCCATTTAAAAGTGTTTTTTTAAATTTTTGGGTCACAAACGTTACTTTGGAATCTCCCTACTACATCTCTTGCAAGATACTATCTACACATCATCATGTGCATCTCTGCACCTCAAGTATTCATTGGTACACTAATGTTTTAAGTAATGACGTCAATCAAGAGAAGATATCGTGAGTATCCCATCATGCATTGCTTCCTATGGGAAATTTTGTAAAGGAAGTCATGTGAGTAGTTAGTGATAAAATATGCCCAAAATGCAAGATTACAACAAATAACTTTGATTTATGGGCATTTCATCACTAACTACTCACATAAATCCCCATACAAACAATCCCATTGGAAGCAATGCATGATGGGATACACACACTATCTCCTCTGACGTCAACCTGTCTGATCATGCAAGATTAAGTTAGCTAATGTGCTTCTCCTATCTATGTATATTTTGTATAGGAACACATACTTGTACAGGGTGTATCAAAAAGACGAATACAGTTGAGAAAATGATTTTAATATATTTTCTTCATGCAAGATTATGTTATGTAAAGTGCTTCTATCTATGTATATTTTGTATAGAACACATACTTGTACAGGGTGTATAAAAAAGAAGAATACAGTTGAGAAAGTTATTTTCTTCCAAAAACATTTGCACATCAGTCACTACTGGCTCATTCCAAAGTAACGTTTGTGACCGAAAAATTGAAAAATTTCACTTTTAAATGGCCACAGAACCTAGCACAAACATTATATCAACTAGTTTGTTATTGATAATGGTGCTCACTGGTGGGGTCAAGACATGTAGATGTTTGAAAATTAAATCAATTGCCAAAATCCTGAGTAAAGTCCATGTAACGTTCGGTATGGTTTGTGACCGCGCACGGAAATGGTTTTTTGCTCCTAAGCACTTCAAAGTACAATTTCTCTGAAGTGTCAACGATTTTTTTATTGCGCCTTACACCGATTATGGGAAACATATTTACAAATATTTCATAAAAGTTACAGAACATTATATCGCCAGGATTTATTTTAATGCATTGTTTTGTGTTGTAACGTTTGGTAAAGTTTGTGACATTTTGGTGTAACTTTTTGGTAACGTTTGTGACATTTTTGAAACAAAACATGTGCTCATTCATGCACGGATGTACAAACTTTACAATTTCTGATTGGAAAATACTTCTCACGTACCAAGTAACAAATGTATGACTGAAAAACATGTTTATGTGGTCGAATAAAAAAGCTGATTTTTTGCTTGAAATTAAAAAAGGTTCAGTTTCCACTGGAATGAGCCTACTACAACCATTTGCAAAACTGGTACAATTTTTTTTGAGCCAGAAAGTCACTATTCAGAATTGAAACAGTTGTAGAAAACTGGGAGAAAAATAGCATAATCACTAGAACCTATAACACTGGTGCCATAAGTTAAGTGTGCTTGATTCTCTTGGACAAGGAACTAACTGCTAATTGTCTCGTAGAAACCTGTACGAAAGTTGGGGAGCTGATCCAGGTAGCGAAGGTGCATATGTGGGCTGATCAAGATTCAGTGCCTCCAGAGGTTGGTGCAGAACCTGATATGATGTTTGGTGTGGAATGGAGCTTAATTGGAATACGGTGGCCAACAAACACCTGTAAAGTGTGTTGAGGTCAAGTAAAATTACAAATCTGGGAGGCACAGGGCACTTATATGCACCTTCACTACCTGGATCAGCTTCCCAAATCCCCAGTATTTATTTATTAGAATAGTATGAAAGCAGTACATTACTAGGTCTGAAGATTCCAAATAGAGTTTCAATTTGACTAATGGTATTAAAAAAATAAATACAAATAAGAAATAAAACCTCAACATTTAAAATGCCAGTTGGTCTTCAAAACATTTTTGACAATAACTTTCATGTTTTCAAGTCATGGTAAAATGGCAACTTGAAAATGTTAATAGCTATTTACAGAATGCTTTACATCACTAAACCATCTTATCTAACTTGATCATTTCTATAACAGAATGCTGCCAACAGGGATTTATTTGATGATCGCATAGATAGAGTTTAGCATTAAAATGGAGTTAAGTATTAAGGAGTCGAGGTGAGTGTCGCTATTTTTCAAGGGAGTTGTTTCCCATACTACCCGCAAAGAATTTGATTTAAATTTTTAAATCCATTGCAATTGAAATAATGGAACCATTTGTTAATTTGTTTCCAGTTTTTAAGGAAGGTATAAAATTAATAACCAAGTCTATTCGCTGTTGAAGTGATAACGTAATAGTCTTCCAAGTCCCGGCAACCATTGAGACTATACACACAGCGGGTTCAATCAATCAATCAATTTATCAATCAATCAATCAATCAATCAATATACACTGTACTTGCATGACATGCATGCATACCCCATGAAGGAGTCTATTCGTACAGGGGACCAACGGCTTAACGTGACTTCCGAACCATGGAGCAAGTAGAGTAAAATTTCTTACCCAAGGAAACAAGGAGACGAAAACCGCTGGGCCCGTGGCTCGAACCAACAACCTAGATCTGTGCTCTAACTGCTCGGCCATACTCCCCTCTAGGGAAGACTAAGTAATTCAGTTTATTGGTCAAGTAATATTACTATGGGAGATGATCTGACCTTGAGTTATTGTCAACATTACTGTAGTTAAAAGTTGGTAATTCAAATTAGTGCCATGGACCCCATTATGTTTGAACATTTGCTAGTGTTCCAGGAATCAGATTATGATGTCACTTCAACAATGAATTAGATAACCCCATCTATCTAAAATCAACATGAGCCAACAGAATATTAAATTGTCCATATAAAAAGGTTTCCAGAACTCTAAACAACATGAGAACTCTCCTATGTTTAACTCTACAATAAACAACCTCTATTTCAGTATATAATGAAATCTACTGTATGCAATAACATGCATCTTATGAGCAACTAAAAAACCTCGCTTGAACCCTCGTCTCAATTATTCATTGATAAATTAAATTGTGCAAAGCCTTAAGCTTTAATCGTTGAACAAGACCAGATATTAAATCTGCGCCTGGTATATTAGCAATGTTGAAATTTTCAAATACATTTTGTCATTGTAAACAGATTCAGATATTAAATGTGTGTGGCATATCACTAGCACTGTGGCAATGTCAATACCAAAAATTTAACATAAATTTTGTCATTGCTGAACAGGATCTTGATATTAAATTTAAGTCTGGTATACTGGCAATCCGGCTGGCAATGCTCAAATTATGAAACATATTTTGTCAAATGTTGTACAGCATTCAAATATTAAATGTGAATGGAACATACTTTATATTGTTAGTTGGAATGACACCAACATTCTGAATGTTTTTCATTTTTGAATAGGGTTAAGTGTTTGGTTCATAATTAGCAATTCAAAATTTTGAAAATAGTTTTTAAATCTAAAACTAAAATATTTTTTGTGACAAAATTAATATTTTTTGCAATTAAAAAAAAAAAAAAACTATAAGGCAAAAAAAAAAAAAGTATGTTTCCTGTAGATGGTCAAAAAACCTAAATGCGAAATGCGTTTTTTTATTTTATTTTCGTTTTCATTATTTTTTGTATTGTTTCAAGAGGTGCTAAGGCAAATTTTGATTGAAAATCCGCATGGGTGATGATATTTTCAGTAAGAAACCTGTCCGATTTTTTTTTGTTGAAAAGAAAACACTTCTTTAGTAAAAATTTTGCAATTTTCCCTGTTCTTTTTATCAAATTGGCTATTTTGATATTCGTTTTCTAAAATATCAAATAAAAAAATGAAATGCGCAAATATATGACGCCAAAACGAAATGCCCGCGGCGCACGGGAAACAAACTTGTTTTTTGTTTATGCATAATTTTCCTTCAGCTCAAATGTTCTCAGCCTTAAATCAAGCCAAACACCATCACAAGGTAGAACTAGGGCAAACACTTTTAGTAAGCTTCATTATTCTCAAAGGCATCTCTAACAACCAATAATAATTCATATCATCACAAAGACTTCTAAAAAACCTTCCAATATGACTCAACTACAATCCTCATATATAATTAACACATTCACAACTTCTATCTGGTTAACTTGGAGTTAGGTAATAAATTCACGACTCACTTGCACACAGGTTAATTTTGAGTTCGGTAATAAATTTAGGACTGACTTACACACAGGTTAATGTTGAGTTCAGGGGATTATATTTTGTCTTGACAGTGGGTACATGTACATCTCTTTAGCACAACTTGGCAGTGATAACAATTCAGAATATCTGTACATTGAAAGGGCTGTTCGGTAAAGGCAAGGGTTGACGTCCCTTCTCTGTTTGAATACTTGTACTATAGGGTGTCTTGGACAGATTATACTAAGCAACTTGGTAGGAAAATGACTTTTATGAAGCAAACTGATTTCATAGCATATACAATGACACTTAACCCTAAAGCTCCCAAAGGTTACAAGAGAAAATCACCAATATATTTTGACCCGTTTCAGCTTTGTGAACTTTTTTATCCAAATTCAGCTACGTACATCCAAATTATGAGTTGCGCCAAACTGATAAAATTGTTCATCCTCTTTGTCATCTTTGTCATCATAATTATTGTTGTATCATCATCATCATCTTTGTCATCATCATTATCATCCATCATCATTATCACTGGTATATCACAAGTAAATATTTTATCACAAACCACCTTGTATAAAACATTTGTAAGACTGGCATCTTACATTTACTACTTGTATCTTCAATTATTAAAGGACCGATTTTTCAAAATTTAGTTTTCAAAGTCATATGAAATATGACCACTCAAGAGGTCTAAATTTCAAATTTCAGCTGAATTGGTCAAACAGTTTTGATTTTGTGAGCAGTTTTGTATTTCAGAGTTTCCTATACGTTACTGTATTATTTATGGTTACCATAATTAGACACATTTTCATATATGTCACCAAAACAGTACATAACTCAGCCATGAAATTTCACATACATTAATGAGAAAAATATGAGCAAAATGTTGGTACGAAAATCTTCTTAAGTTTGAAAAAAAAGTTGAGGCAATTGGACCATGCTCCTTTTAAAATCTGATCCAGCAAAAAATGTGGGTCAAAATTAATAACCAGAGATGTAACACATAAACAATCAAATTTCCTGAAATGTGTAAAAATGTCATTCAAACAGAGCAGTGTGCTATTCTTTTGTACTTGGCTTAATTTCCTGAAAATTCAAATAATTTGTGTAAATTTCCTGAATTCAGGAAATTTCTTGCAAAGTTACATCCCTGAATAACTGTGTTATGCATCCTCAATACTACTTCAATGAACCATCTTTTTAACCTATTTAGAACTATTTTAATCATCATTATAGATTCTTCTTAGCGGTTAAAAGTAATTGCTGATTATGTCAAGAATTTCACAAGGTACATTTGTATGAACCACCTTTTACAAAATAACCCATCCACATGTATAAGACTTATAATTCATCAGACTTGTATAATATCTATGCGCATTCACTTATTAATCCAACAAAAACAAAGGTCAAATTAAAAGTCACCATCGCTACTGCATCCCTTGTTGTTTGTATAATATTGAATACCCAAACGTCAACATGCTCAATGGCTTCAGAGAGATTTGTAAGCAATCTATATTTTCTATAATCATGTCTAATGGACATGGGCAAATAGGTAATGGTAAATTTAAAAGGACATTTTTGGTCTCCTAAAATTTTGATTTTATCTCGTAGAATCTTCTTGCAGAATAAGTCCTAATTAGCAGAGCCCACAGAGCTCTCCTATGGCACTTAGTGCTATTTACTATTAAAATTTTGGGACAGTTTTAAAATTTCTCAGGAAAAGTATGTGTTTAAGGGGTGTAAGCACCTCACTCAATGTTACGTTTTTGCAAGTTTATTTTGTACCATAACTTTTTAACAAAGTGCTTAAAGTTAATAAAAGTATACATTTCCAGAAAGGAATTTTCACAAGGAACATGATGGTGATGTTGAT
>JXSR01S074462.1:0-24406 GCA_000969725.1 Ophiothrix spiculata | reverse complement strand
TGGTTGATCGATTACGGGGTCATTAATGGCCAATAAAACTCTATTACCTAAACAAAAGCCCTGGCTTATTTAATAGTGGAGTAAATTATAGTCTAATTTATCCTTATATATGCATAATCTTGTTTCTGGAATTCTTATGAACAGCACTACCTTTTGGGGCCATTTTCTGCTTCAGTCAAGCCAGTTTCAAGTTTGCATGCACTTGCATATCTGCATAATGCACAGCCAAATACAACACAAGTAATTTGCAGTCATTGCTGGGAGGGTTTGAATTTCACAAATGGATTTTTCTTAAGGCATAAATTCCCTGCAAACATTGTACAATGATTACTATTACATTGGTTTACAAATTTGATGTAACGTTATGGCCCACATCAGCAATTAACAGGAAAATGCAGTTTTTATACTGTTTTAATATGCAAAAAAACCAATGAAATAAAATCACATTGCACACTTTCCTTGATAAGATACCCTATCCACTCGTCCAATTCAACTATTTTCCGACTGACAAACCTTTAATTTTTTTAATACTCATACTGTCAATAGTTTGACAAATCACCTTACTCTATGATTAAGCATTATAAAAGTATTTTGACATTATTTTTGCCACACTGAAATAACCCAATGCTACAGTGACATACATTCAGAAAATACATAGTTGAATTGGACGAGTGAATAGGGTATACTTTTCAGTGCCTACTTCTAGTCATCGCATTAGATTTATTATCTCCTATAACAATCCCTATCCAAATTATCAATAAATAGATGGATAGTAGGTAAACTTAAACATGGTACAGTACAGGGTAAATTTTAAGGATTCTGAAGGGCATCCCCATTTCAAGGCAATTTTGAAAGGGCACACTGTTTTAGAAGGCAATTACATGTTAAAGAATAGCATTAGGCATTGCTAAGTAATAGGGCATCAAGGCAACTGGTAGGGGCACCGACGGCAAATGCCTTCGGTGCCTTCGGTTAAAATTTACCTTGGTACAGTACATGCAGTTACATGTACTTTATATACTGAATAACTAGCCCTTGTTTTGGGATCTCAATATTGTTAAAATTTAGTATATATATATACCATGTCTGATACTCTCTGATTCAAACTCCCAGTGGAATTAGCCTTTCGCCCAGCCCAGGCTCATTGCTGGGTCCATGGGAGGGGAGATCAGGGGAATGATACTAGTCCTACTGAATGACATGATATCACAATGTGTTGTTGATGCACACAAACACCTGATGCTCTCTTTTCTACTTGAAGGAACAACTACTTGCGGAACAAAATGTCAGCAAATTTTTGCTGCCCATGATCTAATAAGTTACAAGAAACTTTACTAATTGCTCCGTGGTTTGGATAGTCATGTTAAGCCATTTGGTCCCCTGTGCGAATGCTCCTTCTTGGGGCGCTGCATACAGTTTATACCTGGTAAGTCTATAAAAACAAATGTGGCATGGCAGCATTTGCACTGATTTTCAGCTGTATGTTTGAAATATCCTTTACATTTTTCCAATTATCTTGAGTGGGAGAAAGATCTAACGTCTAAAAAAACAAAATCGTGAAAAAAAGAAAAGCAACGGAAAGAAAGAAGTAAAACATAAATTTCCTGCTTGTCAGGAATAATTTATAGCTTCACGCAACAGGAACATAGGGTAGTTAACATTCTGTATGCAAACATGTAGACAGGGTGTAGAAATTAGGTTAATAATGCATGGTACTTATATATTGGCTGTTAGTTTACGTATATCGCTGTATGCAAATAAGAATTGATGTTAAACCAATCGAGTCTATCGAGTCTGAAAAACACAGGGCAAACCAAACACCAATTATCTGCAGTAGGTTGGCTGAAGCATAGAGCACATCATAAACATTAGGGAAAAGGAATATTAGCTGCCTTAATACAAGTAAGGTTATACTAAATTACTATGATGGCCCATCATACCAGGCTTCCTATTTTAACAGCATCACAGTAATCACAGTCCAATGTTTCCACCAGCAGGCCATTTTGTTTCTTGCAGAAAATGTATTTGTTTCAAATAGATTTGTAAGGCATGAATATTATGCAAAATGGTCGTTTGATTTTTTTTTGTCCTGTTTTTGTTTGTTTGTTTTATATTTTGTTTTATTGTTTGGTAAAATTATGTGCTTATTTTAGTATATTCTACACTGCTTCTTCTTTGCTTTTCTACTGCTGAAAATCTGTCTCTTTCAATTAAGTATCTTTGCATTATATCTTAATTTCCACATTGTTTATAAGTGCAATATTTCTTTATCATCTATTGTGTTCCTTCCTATATTCATGCCTACTTTACTCTCCAATTCCCAACTGCTTATATACACCCAAAATATCAAAATCCTATTACATCATATTTGAGAGAAATATGAAGAAACTAATCAATTTTGTTTTGTTTCTTGCAGAAAATTTATTTGTTTCAAGTATATTAGTTAGGTTAAATTGTAATAGCCTCAGTGAATGGGGTATATTTTCTTTTCCCTGATAATATTGTACTGGCTGAGGTAGTGTGTAAAAAGATTTGTAAACATGAATATTATGCAAAACGGTTGTTTGATTATATACTTGGTAAAAGTATGTGACAGGGCATAAAATTATTATTTTTTCCTCAGGAACAAGTTTCCTCAATCAGCTCGTATTTATTTTTTCTCATGAAGGCACAATTTTCTCAATTTCTTCTGTTGCTCGCTCCACAAAATTTGACAGCCTGGAGCTTAAAAGCGACATTCTTCACTACTTCTTCTTTACTTTTCTGAAAATCAGTTTCTTTCAATTAAGTATTTTTATATCTATCTTAATTTCCATATTGTTCTTAAGTGCAATTTCTTTATCATCTATTGTGTTACTTACTTCCTCTATTCATGCCTTCTTTACTCGCCAATTCCCAACTGCTTCTATACTACCAAAATATCAAAATCATATTACATCCGACGTATTCGAGAGAAACATACCAAATATGAACTGAAACTAATCAATTTAAAACACAACACAATCCCATCATGGTACTAATAGCATTGAAACATTACACAGTAATTGCATGAACATAACTATCACACATTTCAATTCCATTTGTCACATCACCACTTAGCAGGAAATAGTTCTCGTTTGGGAAATTTTGGATGAGAAAATTAAAGATGCCATTTTCAAGATCCAGGTCCAAAAACTTTTACACATGTAGTAAGTGAGGACAATCGTTCTGTTACAAGAACAGCTAGGTGTCACATTTTGAACATGCATCATACGTATCCTTAATAATTTTTACAGTAATGATATAAAACGAAAATTGTCCTCACTTGAAGGTATTAAAACATATCCGGTACAAATATTACTCTCTCTACTCTAAAATGTATCCCTTCCTCAAATCAGAAAAATTCGATATTAAATTTTTTTTTGTTTCACATATGCGTTTCACCCTGTCCCAGATTTTAACAGAAATGCGCTATTGATCCACATTTGAGCTCAAGTCAAATAGTCCATGTAAAAAGATTTGCTATTTATATTGAAGGCACATACATATATACATGAGGATTTCATATGCCTGACAGGACTTGCCTGCACATTGATTCATATAACTCCACAAATCAATCCACTTCATTATTTCAAATCAGTTATGACATTTCAATTATTATGTATTGTCTGTCTCTTTTGCAAAATGCATTTAAAAATTAATAATCAAACAAAACCTAAATATGTGACCCATCATATCAAAAGGTACATTAACGGTCAAAAATCAAAATTGATAATTTGGTCTCATCTGAAAGCTGAGATTTTAAGCTTTAAAATGATGCCTTGCTTTTGGTTATTGGATGTTTGCAATTGGTTACAAAGTTACAATCTAATTGGTAAAAGCATCGGGCTAATTTGAGTTCTGAGAAAATTAAGTTTAAACTTTTTGTCCTGAGTAAAACTTAAATGGAGAAAGGATTTTATCAAGGTTTTAAACACATTTGTCTTGTGTTTTTGACTATGCTTAACTTCAATGGACCGTACCACATTATAATAAACTATGCCAACCTTAAGGTACCTATTGATATAATGGGTCACATATAAAGAAATTTCAAATGTATCTTCATTATTCCCCCCCCCCCCCAAAAAAAAAAAAAACAACAATACTGATAAACATTTCTGTTGTCAGTTATGGAATTACTTAAAAACATTTGCTGCGATTAGTATATCATTTTAGTCATTAAAATACCAATCCAACTTTCCAACATTTCAATATTCAATATTTGATAGAAAGCATATGCCCATAATATCTGCTTTTGACCAATTATGCCATAAGCACATTTGAAAAGAGCTTACTAGCACATGCTCCTTATACTTAATGAAATAGGTGCATAAAATATGTATGGGGCAATTTCACAATAATTTTCCACGCTTTTTTTAAGATATGCATACTTCTGTTTCTGGAATTCTTATTGTATGCATTTATAACAATAATCACATTTGATAACATATGAACAGCACTACCTTTGGGGCCACTTTCTGCTTCAGTCAAGCCAGTTTCAAGTTCGCATGCACTTGTGTACCTGCATAGCCAAACACATGTAATTTGCCGTCATTGCTGGGAGGGTTTGAATTTCACAAATGGATTTATGAAGGCACAAATTCCCTGAAAACATTGTACAATGATTACTATTACATTGGTTTACAAATTTGTTGCAGTAGTTAGGGCCCATGTAAGCAAATAACAGGAAAATGCAGTGTTTGTATACTGTTTTAATAACAAGGAACTAAAGGAATAAAATAAATGCAAATTGCACACACTTTCCTTGGTAAGATATACTTTTTAATGCCTACCTCTAGTCATCGCATTATATTTATTATCTCCTATAGATAACAATCCCTATCCAAATTATCAATTAATAAATGGTTCTTGGTTAATGGTGCTTTAATCCCTTTGCAGCTATAACGTTGCTATACTAGGTACAGCTACATTATAGCTGCAAAGGGTAGTATGTGAAGCATTAACGTGGCGCAGTAACATGCACTTTATGTACTGAATGACATGATATTACCATGTGTTGTTATGCACACAAACACCCAATACTCTCTTTTCTACTTGATGGAACAACTATTTGAGGAACAAAATGTCAGCAAATTCTTACTGCCCATGATCTATATGTATGTTTTAAATATCCTTAACATTTTGCCAATTATCTTGAGTGGGAGAAGGATCTAAAGTCTAAAAAACAAAATCGTGAAAAAAAAAGCAACGGGAAGAAATAAGTAAAACATAAACTTCCTGCATGTTGGAAAAAATGTATGGCTTCACGCTACAGGAACATAGATAACATTCTGTATGCAAAAATGTAGACAGGGTGTAGTAATTAGATTAATAATGCATGGTACTTATTTTGGCTGTTAGTTTATGTATATAGCTTTATGCAAATAAGAATTGATGTTAAAACTATCAAGTCAGAAAAACGCAGGAAAAATCAATCACGGATTATCGCAGTAGGTTGGAGCTACTGAAGCTTAAAGCTCATCATGAAAACTAGGAAAAAAGAAATATTAGCTGCACTAATACAAGTAAGGTTATACTTCGATGCCCCATTGTACCAGGCTTCATATTCTAATTTTAACAGCATCACAGTAATCACAGTTTAATGTTTCCACCACCAGGCCATTTTGTTTCTTGCAGAAAATGTATTTGTTTCAAATAGATTAGTAAGGTTAAATTCGTCGGCTGCATCACATATGGTCCTATCTCACGAAATACGTGTTTCGAGAAAAACGCGACTTAATATTTTCCATTCGTAATAAGCTTGAAAAACACCAATTGTGTTATTCACTACCAGGCAAAAGTTGATATCATTACAAAAACACTTCAAACTTTTTAATTTAGTGAAAATAAAAATTGGTTATCTAGCCAGCACTGTTTTATTTAACTGTAAACTTATAGATCAGTATGTGATAAAGATTTTTTGTGTTTTCCAAACGATGTCCAAGATAGACCAGTATGCAACGTTTTCACTGTCGTGTTATAAAACCGTGTGATTGTCGTATCGGTGTTTCACATAGTATGTGATGCAGTTTCACGTAGGGTTCTATCTTACGACAGGACTGTATGTGAAAACATTGATTTGAATTTATTGCACATCAATCAAATTTATTAATTAATATCTAATTAATTAGGTATGTAATTAATATCTAATTAATTAGGTATGTAACCACATATGAAATTTTGCAATCTTGAAGAGTTCAACGTTAAAGTATTAATTTCCAATCTTCTCAAAGATGTCAATATGAGATAGAACCGAATATGATGTAGCCGACGAATTGTAATAGCCTCAGTGAATGGGGTATATTTCATTTTCCCTGATTATATTGTTGTACTGGCTAAGGCAGTGTGTTAAAAAAAATTGCAACCATGAATACTATGCAAAATGTTTTTTTTTATTATTTGGTAAAATTATGTGCTCATAAGTGATATTCGTCACTACTTCTTCTTTGCTTTTCTACTGCTGAAAATCAGTCTCTTTCAATTAAGTATCTTTGCATTCTATCTTAATTTCCACATTGGGCCAAGTAAAATAATATGTTTGTTTCCGGTAACCCTTACGTCCCAAAAATTGCACCCAAAAAATGCAAATTTTATCACTTTTCTAAAATATTTCTTCACCGCCTTAGTTTTCCCTCAATACATGTTGAGATCGCCTCCTTGCGGCAATTATTTTGAGAATGATGACATCCACCCATCGTCTGTCCTTCATGTAATCAGATATCCTGAAAATGTACACAGTGAGATCACAGTCTTCTAAAAGCAACTTATAATTCATGTTTTCAATAGAAATAATCATATCTTTCATTGTGTTGAAAAGTACATATCTGAAGTTTTTGTAAGAAATACAATTTAAAATAAAATATTTGTTCCCTTTCCTTTCATCCTGATATTTTGAAAGCATAACATTTTTTGCTAAAATAAAATTTATTCCCTTCCGTCCTTCTCCATGTTTTCAAAGCATGTTACCGGAAACAAAAGATTAATTTTACTTGGCCTTGTTCTTTAGTGCAATATTTCTTAATCACCTATTGTGTTTCTTCCTATATTCATGCCTTCTTTACTCTCCAATTCCCAACTGCTTCTATGCTACCAAAATATCAAAATCATATTACATCGTATTTGAGAGAAACATACCAAATATGAACTGAAACTAACCAATTTAAAACATAACACAATCCCATCACGGTACTAATAGCATTGAAACATTACACAGTAATTGCATGAACATAACTATCACACATTTCAATTTCATCACCACTGCAAGAAATGGTTTTCGTTTAGGGAATTTTGGATGACGAAAATTATAGATGTTGTTTTAAAGCATTTGTTACAAATAAGACAAGTTTTTGAAATGAATTTTAGGTAAATTTGGCCATTTTTTAGTGGTTTTTGAAATGAATTTTGAGAAAAAAGACATTTCAGGAGATGGTACTCAAAGGAAATATGTGAAAATCATGCTCAAATTGAAGGAATTTACATGTAAAAACATAGGAAATGTCATTGGTGGTGTAAATCCTATAGGTAAACAAATCTAACTCATACATTACTCTCTCTTCTCTTAAATGTATAATCATCTCATCCCTTCCTCAAATCAGAAAAATACTATATTTAAATATGACATTTGTATGCACATATGCATTTCACCCTGTCCCAGATTTTAACAGAAATGCGCTATTGATCCACATTTGAGCTCAAGTCAAATAGTCCATGTAAAAAGATTTGCTATTTATATTAAGGGCAAATACATATAAACATGAGGATTATCATATGCCTGATGGAACATGCCTGCACCAATTCATATATAACCTGACAAAAAGATCTGTTTGTAAATATCAAATCGGTTTCTGCCATTTAAATAATTCTGTACAATGAATTCTGTACAATTTGCACAATGCACTTTAAAAATTCAATGATTATACAAAACCTACATATGAAGCAATTTCAAGTGTCCTTATTTCAATGTTCACAGTAAATGAGGACTGTTATATGATGAAACGTTGTTCTACTTTTCAAAACCAGAAACGTTTTAAATAAATAGGGGTACTTCAAAGGTTACATGTATGTTGTTTTTGTCATCTTGTATTTAAAAAACAATATCAAGTTCTGATATCTTAATATTCAATATTTGGTAGAAAACATATATACTCATAATATATTTGCAAATTTGCTTTCAACCAATTACGCCTTAAATTTGCAAATGGTGGTCTGTAAAACGCTCATTTCACAAAACACATGTATTCATGACTAGGGGCAATTCTACAATTTTCTTTCAAATGCAGGCTCCCTATTTTGAGCCATGATTTGTGATAAATAAACTGAACAATAACCTCCGTCTGGCATATGCAATAATTGATAACCCATATGTTGTATTCATTATTATCTACATTATTCATTATCAGCACCTCATGTTTTAGCAGCGATTAAGGGGAGAGGGGCAGCTCACATTAGGGCTTGCTCATCTAATTTCCTTGTTTATTGCCTGTTTCGGGCCTCATATTCAATTCAATTCAAACTTTATTTCAATATCATTCAGACATATATAAAAGTACATATAAAATACAAAACAAAACATGATATTGAGGACATGCTTGAAAGACCAAGAATGCCTGATGTAAGCATGCCCTTATGAAACAAAATAAGTTGCACATTCATAAGCAAATAATGGTGCATTCATAGACCAACGATTTCACAACGATTTCATCGCACAACGTCTGTCGATACGCAGTCTTCAAACGCGCTGCGAATACTGCGCTATAATTCTTGAAGACTGCGTATCGGTAGACGTCGTGCGATGAAATCGTTGTGAAATCGTTGGACTATGAACGCATCATTAGAGACAAAAAGGTAAAAACAACACAAACAAAAACACTATACACAAAACTTGCCCCAAAAAATTAATTATATTTGCACAGCATATTTAATTTTAATTGTTTTTTTAAGCATTTTACATTTTTACATTGTTTGATATCGCTACCCAAAGAATTCCAAAAATTTTGGAATTGTGTAGCGTCGTCTCCTAGGTTGAAAATGCCTGTTGGCAGGCAGAACGTGACCCTTATTGCCTAAAATTAATTCCAGAATATGTAGAAAATAGTATTTTTGCTCAAAATTTAAAGTTTATCCTGCTAATTGGACTATTATTAAATCATTTATGATGAAATGATTTTGTTTGTACCATTTTGAAGAAATTTTATGACTTTTGGAGAACACAGGGTTTCTTGTCACTTGCACTATTTCCCAATGGGCATGGGCGCACTCAAAATGACGTGTGAGTTTGATGAGCCGTATCTCGAAAACTTTGCCTTGACCATATATTTTTGTCCATTTTGTAGAAGAGATATGCCCATTATCTTTCAATCAAGACATTTTATGAGTATATTTTACTGATAATGTTGGTTGACACATCCCCTTCCCCTCCCGATAATCTTTTGTCAATCCCATGGAAATTTGTTTGTGTATGTTTGATTACGCTGACATAATTCTACAACTCCTCCCTCCCTCACCAGACCGTTATCAAAAGGACAGTGTGTGTGTATGTTTAATTACGCTGATAGTGTTTGGTGACTCATCGTACGATACTTCAATGTATATTACAAAGCATAGCCGACATGTTAAGCAATATGGCCTTTCAACTTGATTGATTTCAAATTATCTATCCAAATAAACACATAATGCTGTTCGATATCTGTGCCAAAACATTTAATTACAGTTTCCTACGCAAACATCAAGGGTAATGTGTAGAGGATTGGATATTGCCTTTGTAATATTGGTCGGTTGAAAATTCCATCACCTAATTCCACTACCGTACCAGACTTAATTTTGTATTAAAAAAATCAAACTGTGCAGAGAACAAAACACGTGTTATAATAAAAATTGTCTCTGTAAAAACAGAATTACATAATTTATAGCAAATGTAATTTGAAATGAAATATCCTATTTGAAAGCATTCATGTCTACATATAATGTCACTCATATCCCTCATAGCCGTCAATATTATTTTGTATACGCTTCCTTCTGAAGATAATCACTTTTCAACAATCTATAACTGATATTAAAATTTACTATCAAAAAAAATGTTATCTACTGAAGGTAAGACCATCATTCTTGTATTATTTAGGATACATTTTACGTGTATTTCTATTGGGTCACGTATTGAAGAAAATATTACAAAAATCATATTTTTACCTTTCCTTAAAAAATTACAAAAGTGTTCTTATAGTAATTAACATAATTATGTTATTCGAAATCCGCTGGGGTTCACGTGTGAATCCCACTGTTTATGGATTTTATCATATTTTTGTACCGATTAGGAATATAATTTTAGTGACCAACCCGGAAGTTGTATTTTTCCACGAGTTTTCCAACGGCTTACGCCAGAAGTGGTGTAGGACATGACGCAGCCGAAATCAGCTATGCTACTATACGGCAACCAGTAATACTTGCCACTGCCGCCCTCCTCTGGACCTGCCATATCGAGAGATACATTAAGGTTGGCAGAGTAAATTTCCTGATACGGGTCATTGAAGCTGAGCACAGTCAAAATCACGTCCAAGGTCGAATTTCTTATTTCATCAGAAACATTACCTTTGAGGTATATTCTATCATATTAATCAGGTTCCAACATCCAAAATATAAGAAAAATGTGTTAAAAACCAAGATAAAAATGTTCTCTCCAATCAAGTTTTACTTGGTACAAAAACTTTAAACTTGATTTTCTCAGAACTATAGTTTTACAAATCAGCCTGATGCCTTTTGCCAGTTTGGATGTAACTTTGCAACCGAACATCCTATAACCAAAAGCAAGATGTCATTTTAAAGCTTAAAATCTCAGCTTTCAGATGAGACCAAAAATTCAGTTTTGATTTTGGGACCCTTAACGTACTTTTCGATCTTTTTAGGTCACATATTATTATGCTTTCTGCTGTAATGTAACATATAAATCAATTTTACATGAATAAATCAAGACACATCTGTAAGGCTTTTCTCCCGGGGGGGTAACTGATATTTGTGTCCGGGTAACCACCCGAGTTCCGCAGGTTCCGAAGGTGACCCTATGTGAGACCAAAAATTGGCAAAAATGAGTGAAATGATACCCCATCTGAGACCATAAATCTACCATATCTGTTCGAATGGATACCCTATCCGAGACCATACCTGTCAAATGAATACCCTATCTGAGACTTTACGCAATTGTGACAAAATAAAAATTGCAAGAAATCATTGGTAAAATGTAATTGTACACCATTTGAACACTTTTAAGAAGTGTTTCTAGGTATTTGAAACATGTTTTTGGCAATTTAAGGCACCATTGTCATTAATTTAACAATTCTTTCTAAGTTTGATACCATAAAAGACAAATTTGATACCGTATGTGAGACTTGCAGAGTACCAGGTCGATTTTGATACCCTATATTGCAAGTCTCGAGACCTGTCCAGGTCTCACCTTTTTGGTAACGCGGGTGGTTACCCGTTCAGAATACCCAGTTACCCCCCCGGGGCTTTTCTAAGTACATTTTGGTGCAGTTTTGAGCCTTTGTCAAGAAAATAACCAATGGAGACTTGGTCAGGAAGAGAGTTCTAAAGTAGCCCAGGGGGAGGGTATATTTGAGGGACTTTGGAATAATTTGGTCTTGGCAATAATTTGATTCTACAGCAAAATTCTGGCAGTTTGTGGTATTTCTGTTTTTTAGTTACACTAGCTAGCTAAAATCTCTAGCAAATTGTTGATTCAATTTTTTTCAATTTTGTTTTTTTTGGTAAGCAAAGTAAAGTTGGCATGATCAGAAAATGACCCCCACGCCACCCCACCCCCCACCCCACCCCAACCACGACCACGGATAACCCAAGCAATTATGTGTATTGATATTGTTAACTGCAAAATTATTATTAAGCAAACTCGACCTGTTCTTTTGATAAAACACAATGTTGTGCCGTATATAATGTATTGTGTCATTGTCAGTTAATGTCAACTCTTATTACTGGTATACAAATAGTCTGTGATATTATTTTACATTCTGACTTCGTAATGTTGAAATTAAGGCACACCCAAAATTTATTGACGTATCTTATGAAAAATGATAATAAATACAAAAAGGTCTCACAAGCGCACCAACGACTCATAATAATCTCATTTTAAATTCATCAACACATTTCTTTTACTTAATATGGAATTGTTTAAACAAGAATTAATGTGATCAGTTAAGGTGAGATTCTTTTTATCGGTTTGTGGCGCCGTTTTGGTGTGTTTTGCACTGTAAGGGTACTGGTAGTGGTTGTGCAAAACCCACCACAAATGGATAAAAGGAATCTCATCTTGAGAGATGATGAAAGTTGCATAGATTGGAATATTTGCAATGATGAATTAATCACATCATTTTTCAAACAAAAATATCCTGTAGGAAGCAATGCATGATGGGCAGTTCACAATATCTTCTAATGTCCACAGTAATCAGTGATCATCTGAAAAAAAATGATAACAGGATCTTCCCATCATGCCTTGCTTCCAATGGGATTTTTGAACATGTTGAGATGAAACATAGCACAATTAGCAGACCTCATTCCAATTTTGCATTTCATATATGTTTTATCACTAATTACAACGCATATAAAAAAAAAACATTGGGAGCAAGGCATGATGGGAAGGTCTCAATATCTTCTTTTCATTTGAACATTATTCTGGGGCTGGATGGAATAACAAAATCAGGTATAATGTACAATAAATTCTATCCAAACATCCTGTAATATCAAATTCAAAAAATCAAAAATGTCCTCAACAATTCGCCCCCAAACAAAGTTTCTGTTCCAATTCAAGAACAATGCAATTTTACATTTTCCGATTTTGCACATGTTTCAGAAGCTTTTGTCAGCAAAATTATTATGAAATCGTCTTCAACTTCATGCAGTCTGGATCCTATTCCAACGTGGTTGCTGAAGAAATGCCTGAAAGAGTTGTTGCCAATCATTACTAAAATTATTAACTTATCAATTCAAAATGGCAGCTTTCCTGATGTTTTGAAATTTGCACAAATTACACCTCTTTTAAAGAAACCAAAATTAGATTGTGAAATATTGAAAAATTATAGGCCTGTTGCCAATCTTAAGTTTCTTGCAAAGACAATTGAACGTGTTTGTGCTTCTCAGATTCAAGAGTATCTATCTTCAAACAACCTCTGCAGCAGAACGCAATCGGCTTATAGATCTTGCCATAGCATTGAAACTGCACTTCTACGTGTTTATAATGACTTGTTGTTGGCTGTTGACCAAGGTGATGAAGCTGTCTTGATACTCTTGGATTATTCTGCAGCTTTCGATACTATTAGTCACAATTCTTTTCTTGACCGCTTGCATAGTAGATATGGTGTTTCCGGATCCGCTTTGAATTGGTTTAAATCGTATTTTGTGAATCGTTCCCAATCTGTTATTATAAATGGATGTTTATCCAAACCCCATGTACCACTTGAAGGTTTGCCACAGGGCTCTGTTATCGGTCCCTTATCGTTCACTTTGTATACTGCACCAATTGAAGATATCATTGAATCTCATGGCTTTGGAAAAATGTTATATGCGGACGATACACAAATTTATGTTATTTTGAAACGGGATTCGGATATTAATAATTTTGTTATTTCCAAACTTGAGAAATGTATAAATGATGTTAAATCTTGGTCTACTGCAAATGGATTGAAATTAAATGAGGATAAGACTGAAGTAATTCATGTAACATCTCGCTTCCGAACATCCTCTTATTTACCATCTGTTGAAATTGCCAATGTGTCGATTCAACCTGTTATGAATGCACGTAACCTCGGGGTCATATTTGAAAATGATCTTAAAATGGATAGTTATATTAACAATTTATGTCGTGCTGCTTCATTCGCCTTGTATAAAATTGGTCAAATAAGAAATTTTCTTGACCAAAAGACGACTGAAACTTTAGTCCATGCATTTATTACATGTCGCCTTGACCAATGTAACAGCCTTCTTTATGGCCTTCCTGACTCACACATTTCCAAACTGCAAAGATTGCAAAATTCGGCGGCAAGACTGGTTACTCGCACACGGTTTTGTGATCATATAACTCCTGTCTTACAACAATTACATTGGCTGCCAGTAGAATACCGTATTAAGTTCAAAGTTTTAGTCTTAACATACAAATCTCTACATGGATTGGCACCTGTGTATCTGCAGGACCTTGTTAAGAAGTATATTCCACCTCGCAATTTACGTTCTGCTTCTCAATTTAAAATTGTGTCTTCATCAACAGCTACTGCTACTTATGGTGATCGTTCTTTCCAAAAAGCTTCTGCTGTCCTTTGGAATACTCTGCCACTTCATGTAAAGAATTGTCAAACTGTCAATCAATTTAAATCTTGCCTTAAAACACATTTGTTTAAACTTGCTTTTGGTAAATAAGTTCCTTGTTTTCATATAACTGTATTTTGTTCATGCCTTGCTTAGTATATATATATATGTATGTATGTATAACTTTATTTTTGTATATTATGTCTATGTATGTAACTGTTTAGTTTTCTTATGATTGTATAGCGCTTAGAGACTCCGGTGTTAGGCGCTTCATAAGCACCGTTTTATTATTATTATTATTATTATCATTTATCCCGGGGGCCACTCAAATATAATGTTGCAGGCATAGCGTGACCACAGTTTTTTCAAAACATCCCTAAAGGGTTGAAGGTTCTGAAGCCAAAATATACCCTTTTTCTCCTATTCATACCCTAAATAAGGATTTTATTGATAATGTTTTCATACTAAGGTTTGAGAAATTGCCCTAAAATTGCTGTTTTTGATACCCTAAATGGTGTCACCTGATTCACCCTTCAGTCCTCAAAAACAACCTTAATTCACCGTTTTCTTGCATGGTCACGCTATGCCTGCAACATTATATTTGAGTGCCCCCATGTCATTTATCAACTACGTATGGTGAATTTATAATAATGCAATTGGAATTAAAAAAATATTCAGCCACTATTTCAATCTGATCTATTGACAAAATCCAAGTCGCGTCTATCATTGTGCTGTACAAAATGAAATCAATATAAATGCCACCTCATTTAGCCACACATTACATATCCTGAAAATATCATTATCATACACATGTATAGCAAGAATTATATTGTGATACTAAAATAATGAAATTCAACTGGAGAAAAATCAACATAAAATGTTCAATTACAAACTGTGCACAATGTAATAAAACTCCCTTCATATAATTATGTTTGAGGGGCACAATAGCAATAACCTGAGGCGGGCACATTTTAATAATGATTTTTTATAGCAGGACACTCCACATTATGCATAGATACCATTGAATATAAGGACAGCGCAAAATGGGTGTATTGGATATTATTGTCAGTCAGTATCACTTTGATCAAACCAATATTTCCATCTGAAATAATCAGATGATTTTTGAAAAGTACAAAATGTTTTACAAAATGTTTATAATCATAATCGCATTACCAATTTCCCAAACAAAATGGATTTGAAAATGTCACATTAAGTTACGGTTTTAAAATGTGGACAAAGATACATAAAAGTCATGTATTTTTTTAAATCATGTAAGTTCTTGATGTTGAAGAAATTAAATTTCAGATTTAAAGATTTTTATTCTATGATAATGATCAGGATAAGGTTAATTTTAAGCCACAAGTTGTTTTGATTTTTGAATATCAGAATTGTATGCTAATTCTATAAATTATTTTTTGGATAATATCATAAAACAATAAAGCTGTATTATTTTTAAGCACTTGTAATATATATTCATAATTTTAAATTATCTTTTCTATAATGATAAGCACAGTATAGTTAAATTTTATAAAGTCACATTACGTCAAGGGCAAGGATTCTCAACTATAGTTGTCGATAAATTTGGCGCTTTAACTCTAACAGATTGGCACTTCTGCTCTCTCTCTCTCTCTCTCTCTCTCGCTCTCAAAAAAAAATACATAGGAAATGCTCTCAAAAATGGATGCATGTGGAGCTTTAGCCTACAATTTTCTCATTATGTGGCACATTGTAAGAACTAGTTGAGAACCCCTGGTCTAGGGCCTATGTTTAGACCTTCAGTTTTTGCTGTTGTAATTTTTAAATGTCAGATTTTAGCGTATCTTTATATTCTAGGATGATGTCAGGGTTGATTCATCAAAAGACACATATTTTGATAATAATGATGAAGAACAGGTCAAAATACAGGAATGGATACATGATTTTCAGAGTTTGTTGTTAAAATGTTAAATATTATAATTATGTAATATATTCAGCATGCATCTAATAGCTGTCAGTTTGATATTATTGACTCTGCAATATTAAATTGCTTTACCAAGAAATTATCATTTATCTTAAATCGATCAGAAAGAAATTATAGGTCACTGCTATTTTAATTAAAGTGCTATAATCAATACAATTACTATCTTATAATACCAAGACCAGAAATGTATATATTACATCCAACTGGCCATAATTAAACAACAATAAATACTGCTCAAAGATACAGATATCACAGAGCTAAATCAATCTGTAATTAAAATAGAATGTGACCATCCACCGCAAATGGTTGTATGTGACTGTATAGCATGAAAATGTTGTAAACACTGCATATTCATTTTGGGTACAGGTGAAAATTCATGCAAAGATGTTCTTTGACAATTTTGTTTTCAGATTGATGATTATTTACGCTTTCTTTAAAAACACATGACAAGGTTTCATTTCAAAAATTGAAATATGAACTAAATTTTTTAATGCCTATCAAAAAATAAAACCATGGCTTCTTGATCTTGAATATGTTTATTTTAGTTAAACCTTTCACTTAATGGTTCATAAGTTGACTTTTGGATGTTGAGGTAAGTTCATTGATGTCATTTCAACTATTTCTTTCTATGGGCTTTAACCCTTTGAACCCTGGCCATTCCATGTGTATCTGTACCGCTGACGCGGGCCAACCCAAAATTAAAAAAACAAAATATAACCCGTAACTTACTTTGACTTTGATTTCCCTTGCTTTTCTTTTCATTTTACAGTAGTCTGAATTGTTCCAATATCCTACATTAACAAACGAATACTATTTATGACGACCAACATATTCAACATTTACGTTGTAGTCTATGGGCGAAGCCACATTTGCTAAAATTTGTGACCTAATTTACGAAAATATGAGGAATTTTTCATCACCTCTTTCGAGTAAATAAGAGCAAAATGACCCATCAACCATGGGTTAAAGTTTCATTGATGTCTTCCAATATAAATAAGACTATTAAAAATTGTAACTACCCATGCTTGTTGAAAGACACATCAAGTTTCTGACACGTGACCTAAAAAGCCGATAAACCGGCTCATCGAGTATACCCTACATGTACACGTGAGCCGGTCCGGCTCGTCGGGTTCAAAGGGTTAAAACAAAGGCGACATAAATTAAACCTAGATCACGGTATACAGCCACATACAATGTATGTTCTTAAAGAACCTGAACAAAGCCACAAGACAGATTATTATATAAGATACAGCTCACTAAAGATGCCCACAATTAATTCGCCAACATTACGGTAATTTTGATCATGATTCAACTTATAATAAGCGTGAACCAGTCCACTTGGCAACAATGATTTTAACGTCACACTTTGTCAGCAAATGGATAAATTTGAAGGGAATATGGATTTTTCCTTGCCAATATATTGATCTATAATTTTCAGCAAAGTAATACAGAATTTTATGAAGCAACAAATTCTAAATTTAGATTTTCTTTCGTGGCAATATGTAGGTCATATAATGTAATTTACTAATATAATGTGATTTTTAGATTTTGACAAATTTCAATTGATTTTTCAATTATCTCAAAATAGTAAACATTTGTATAAAGGTTTTTCTAATTTTACAAAAATATTGCAAAAATCACCTCTTTCAGTCGGTACAAAATGGCCAGCGAAAGGAGATCCACAGTTGTGCCAGTACATTTTCAAATGCTGTAAAACCCCTTTTGATCATGCAAATTCAATGAAACTTTGCCAGTAACTTTCTTGGTAATCTAAATATATTCATTCATACATGTAAATGGTGCAGAGGGTAAAGGATCAGACTTTCTTCATCGCTGCAAAATGGGAAGTATCTCATTGTTCCAAAAGGAACACAATTTTTGGGGGGCAGGTAAATTAGGGTTATCATATGCGTAGCCAGGATTGCGTACCCCGGGGTGCGCAATAAATCCTAGTCCAAAACGGCGACGGGTCCAGGGCTCGCTAGGGGCACCTGCCTATATTAAAACTGGTCGCCAAATGTATTATTAGCAGTAGATAGGACTACTGCATCCTTTTTTTTCGCCATTTTCCCATTGTTTTTATTTCTTTTTTTCTTTATCTCATCTTGTTTGTTGTAGACCCCGGGGTGCGCGCACCCCTTCCACACCCCCTGGCTACGCCAATGGTTATGTTTTACAAGAAATTTTATTTCAATGTACCCGTGGTCTTGGTTTAACCATGAACACGGCACTGTAAAGTTCGTTTATACGTCATTGCAAAAATAAATCAAATATAATAAAGAAAATCAATACATTTATTAGAGATCAAATATCATCTTGCTGAAAGGCCTCTCATAATTATATTATCTAATCATTGCCAATGTCAAGTCCACCAGTCCATAAATGATTGGAATACAATAACCCAACAGGTTATATGACGGTCAAGGTTCTTTCTATTGTTGACCAATTATTCCATGATACCACACATACACATTACTTCGTCAATATACAATTAACATCGTAACTGTATGCTTTGATAAAACAATAAAATCATATGCCTCATTACACAATAAAGAGATACACTTGTATGGTTTGTTGCAGTTTTAATTACGTTTATAATTAACGAACCTTGCAAATTGTGCCGAAGCCATGTGGACTTACCATCATGAAGGAAAGCACATTATAACAGCTGGTTTAAGACTCAGCCATATGGCTGTGTTGTTGTATTGTTACAGACCGTGTTGCAGCCAAAGAACACAAAGTGACCATTTAAAGTTGCCAACAAACATTTGGAAAAAATACTTGGATTTAGGGTTTCCACCAGAAAGTCAATCTTTACCAACATTTTAACCCAAACACAGTTTTGCCTATAAAACTAATAAGCCGTGACATTAGCTCCTGCAATTCATATACATAAAAGCGGGCAATTTGAATTGTTGTTTGGGATGGGTGGTAGTGCACATCCATTTCACGCCTATTTGGGTGCATTGTTATGCTTTATTCAGGGCACTTTGGGATTGAATTTCAGCAAAGATTGATTTCCGGTTGGGAAACCCAAAATCCAAGTATTGGCATTATAACAACATCCATACAAGAGACTCTGGCCAATTCACACACAACCACACACACCCCACCCACACATCTTTTAACTGATTATCCTTAAAATGTAGCTAAATGCACTTCCATGGGTTTTTTTTTGTGAGTAGCATAGGTGAAAAAATGATGTTAGTCAGTAAGGATTTAAAAAAAGAATTAATCTTTTCCAATGTTTGGCGGATACTGACACAATGTTGAATACAAAAAAAGGGGAATCAAGAAAAAGCCACGATTGTGTGCTTTTGAGTAGATGTTTGTGTTTCCCCCGGAAAGTGAAAAAGTTCAGTCATTTTTTTTCTAGTCAGGTTATGCCAAACAAACAATATGCAGTGGGGTTTGAACCCCACCATTAATATTTTATCACTATTGCTATGCTTATTCGATTCAGAGATGTTAAACATAATTTCACTTTTAGAGTTACAGGGTAAGCAACCCACTTTTATAATTTCAACTCCACCCTTTTTTATCAAGGCACCCTTTATACTGAAAATTCTCCGATCCCCATCCCTTTCTTTTCTTTTTTTTTTTTGATTTTTGTAGACCACCCTTTCTAAAGCGTGTGGTGCATACAGTGTTTTTAGGCCTAAGATGATAATTTTAAAAAAGAATGATGGAATTGTTCAGCAAAAGGTGGAAAACTCAAATGCCGGGTAATCCTCATTTATTAAAAAACATTAAATCAGAGAATCCTGATGTAATAATGAACTTAAATGACAGAAACCTACCCAATGCTTCCAAACCAAAAAAACATGTATTTGTATCATTGCTTAAACTAAAGAAAATTCAAATGACAATATTGGTCATTTATTTGAAAATGTATTTTCAAATAAATGAACTCTATTTGACCCATAATATTTCCACTAATGGTATTTAATTTTTAATGGCAAATAGCAAATGATTTACATTGAGATAATGCCAGAAACAGGAAGCTTATATAACAGCTGCGAATATAGGTCAGACTTTCAATAATTATTGATTGATTGAAAAACGTGAGACATTTCTGTGTCAAACTGGTTCCAATATTATGAGTCCAAGTGTAAAGGTGATTTCCATTTTAACAAAAAACAGAAACACAATCTAAAATTAAATAAAATGTCAATATTGTTTGACACTTTTGTGTCTCTTATTTAAATCAACATCATTTTATGCTATCTATTGAAGATTCAACAATCTCAAGATAACATTTATAAATGACATTTGACATATAAATTAAATGCTATCTACTGAAGATATTTTTATCAAAAATTAACTACTGTCTTGCGAATCAATTTTGCACAAAGGAAAATGCAAATTGTTATGGCATGTTAAATCCCAAGTTTGCAAAACAAGCTCCAAATTTGTATTTCTTCCTTTTATGAACTTTATATTGGGCTTTTTTATACACCCTGTTGAAACACTTTGGCATAAGGGTTGGTTCAGAATCAACTATCATTTAGATTATTTGACGAAACAATTATCCGTGTTACACCTATCCGCTAGTGCACTTCTTGGATTAGAATGGAGATTTGATTATGAAAAATCAATATCATATAGAAACTTTTTGTATTAAACATATTCTATCATGAAATAATCCTTACTATATCGATATACAAAACATGTGATTGAATAATGTTACTCCAAAATGGCAAAGAATAAATATTTTATACACAGAAAAACTCTTAAACCAGATCTTAGGATTAGCTAGTAGAAATATCACAAGCATTTGATTCTCCACTGCTAAACCAAACTGACAAGATGTACACTATAGCACATCCATTTTTACTAGTTGAGGGGAGAAACACTAATTAACAAATGTTTCTGCTAAGCCTAAGGCCATATTTCGTGAGAAGCCAATAAATTGGTGCAACACTTTAAAATTTAAAAAGAGGGTTTCAGTGACATAACTTAAGTTTAAGCTTACACAATTTTAACTTATTCAAATTTGATTCAGTTTATGCTTAGAATTCTAGGCTCAATTTTGGGTTTTTTCTATATATATCCATAATCGGCAATCACAATGTGTTGATTTTACAATGGCATCATGAGGCGCAAAGTCAAATCCTTAGAGGGAAAACTATCTATATATGACCATCTATCTCGACAGTATTTGGTGCTTATTAATTCTTAGCATTTATTCCACTTTACCTTCTGGTCAATTCTATACAGTAATAAAAATCCCCATACACAAAAATGTATGAGTCAGCCACCTGACCATCTCACATTTATATCTGCAGTTGGTTGTGCATAAACAGCTTTTAAGCATCCATTAAATATTTTATTAACTTGACCATGGATGAGAAGTGCAATATTTTCTTGAGATGCTTTTCATGTGTCATTGATACCTGAAACGTGACCTAGTAGGGGTTGATGATCGCTGAAATTGTAAGACAAATATTTTTGGCTGGGGTGGGTTTTTTGGGGATAAAAGTATGAACTTTTAGAGCGGTGATAACTGACTTTTGATGTAAAAACTAAGACATAAAATCACACCTATAGATGCATAAATGTATGGCAAGGGTTGTCAAATAAAGGCTAAAAACTAATGATTAATATAATAATCAGCATTTGGTTTATACATTTTTCTAGAACAGTCCCCTACTGAAGAATTTGTAGCCTATTGTTAATAACACTGCCACCAAAGAACTAGTATTCAAAATTATTAAAATGTACACATAGATGCATTAAGGAAAAAGGTTGTGTTGGATGAACACAGTACATGGTTGTAACCATTCAACGGTATTTGGCCAATTGAATGAGGTATGGCATACCCCATTCAAGTCAGTCAATTTTTGCAAGTCGGTTCTTTATTATAAGAGATAGTAAAAGCCTTTTGTGTATTTCACTTAGTTGTTACTATTCCAAATATGTTTTCGACCTCACATTATTTCCATATTATACAGCGGTGATATAATTTTATAAAACAGTAATGTTACTTTTGATATGAAGTACCCTACATTGTGTACTATTCAACTTTCTAAATGCCTGTACTGTGGAGAAGAATTGAAATAATTGTTCCTTCAAAATTGAAGAGATCAGAGTTCATACCCTTAGATTCAGAGGCGTATAGGGGTGGGCGATATGGACATATTTTGTTGGCTTGTCAGTTTTGAAAAGTAAGACCCTTTCTTTGTTTGTCAGTTTTGAAAAGTTACAGGAAAACAATTCAGGTGAACCTTTTTGTGTCTACCAGAGAGAAATTCAAGTTCAGTCTTTTTCCCACCCATGCAAACATTCTAGATACGCCACTAAAGCAACATCCCAATTGATCCTTTACTTGCGATTTGATCCATGACAGATCTAAACCTAGCTACTTTAATACACTGTCACTGATTGACCCTCTATTTCCAAATGTCACTTGCCTAAAAGACCAGTCGTTATTTATACTACCCGTCAATATCAAACTTGACAGAGAGGAATCACCCTTTTCTAATGATAACACAAGTATTCATCTGCGATGCCATTTGTCAACACAATCTGTGTAGCAGATAATTGTAGTCAAGAACTAGGACTTCACTAGATCTGTCAATTTAGCACCGGCATATGCAACATTATTTAATTTTTGTGAAAAGGGGAGGGAAGAGGTGGCTGATTGACCTTTGTGTCCGAATTTAAATTGCCTAAAACATCAGTCGTTATTTATACTCCCTGTCAATATTAAACTTGACAAAGAGGAAACGTCCTTTACTTATGATAACACAAGTATTCGTCTGCGATGCCATTTGTCAACACAATCTGTGTGCCAGATAATTGTAGTCTGGTACTAGAAAGATTGTCATGTAAATTCACTAAATCTGTGAATCTAACACCAGTATTTCCACGATTTTTCAGGGAGTGGGGATTTTGAAGGGGATGAGAGGGTACATGTAGTCTGTGCCACATACTTATGTCAGTTTAGTAACAGGTCTGAAACCTGCTGAAACCAGCCACAACTTATGTTGTTTGGGGAAGACCGCACAACACTAAATCACTCCACGAATGGTGTAGGGGTAGAAAGTCCCGGTAAAAAACATAGGTCCACACGGATTATTTTGCAATGATAGTAGAACTGGTTACAAGTGACATGGTTTTGTGTTCATGAATATAAATGACTAGAGTTTTGTGATCACTTATAGCATCAAAAACAACTGACATCCATATTTTTATTGGATTTAGCAGCGTAAGTTCCGGTGCATGTCTAAAGTGGTTAGGGGTCGTTTTGACTGGGTGGAAAAAGCGGGGGCGCTGTTTACGAGCCCGTACCGAAAATTTTTATCGGAAAATGTTTTTTCAATTGAAAGTTATTTGAAAGATAAAAATATGGGCTACAACTTCATATTAACTGAAACTTCAAAATATTGTCACGCCAGTATGAAAAAGCTCAGAGAATCTAGGCTAAAATGCAAAGGTTTCAATGGAGAAGTTATTTAGTGTTGTGCTCCCGGAATATCACTTAGCTTAAGTAATAAGGTTTCTACCAACTTGATTCTACGGTTGCACATAATATTGGGGTGAATTTCCTAATAACAAGGACCAATCAACAAGGGCCAGTGCTTTGTTTTCTTGGGAGAAGGCACAGCATACAAATGTAAATGCTGATAATATTAATATTTTCACCCCATCATGGCAATTTGCGTTGTTTTTGTGAAACCATTCAAGATGTAATCAGACTTTTCAGTTTTAAGTCTTAAAAGTGCAAGTCTGCTTTAAAAAATACCCTAGTCTATAAAATATACCCAGGCTTTTAGCATGAACTCACCTAATATGTATACTCACTTGCCCCCAGTGATAATCATTTTTTTTTTCAAATAAAAAACATTGACCAGTTTTTTAGTGCAGGTCAGGTATGACTGCTACCACTTGATTACATGCAAAGCAACATTTGTTTTGTTAGCGTCACTACAGTGCGATTCAATGCTGAATAAGATATTAAAACAAACACTTCAATTTGAATCTAATTCCGTCAAGATAATTGAACGTAACAAGATCTGATTGGAATCTTGAACAGAACCAATCTCAATAGCAATTTACATTTACGTAACCATGACGTTGAAGGGAAACACTGAATTAATATTTGATTGGTGACGAAATAGCAAT